>JAKRZM010000425.1:364665-411862 GCA_036379175.1 Heliconius cydno galanthus | reverse complement strand
AACTACTTGGCGATAACAGTGAAATAATTCGTTTATTTCTCACAAATAAGAACATTGCCTTGAAAGTTATCTCTTCTGCATAAATGCCATTCTAGAATAATTATTCTATTTGAAATAAGTTATTGGGGCGGCGCGGCGATTAGGAAACGGGGTTCCTTGCATAATGACATGTTTGCAGTTTGAAATCTGTATAGAGCAAACCTGTGCTAATATTGTAACTGTATATAAAAAAATGTTATCATGGAATATCTACTTGGGAATTAATGACAGATATGCTATTTTTTTGTCTAATTTATAATATTTTCAATTTGAGAACATAATATTATTAAAATTGTTTACCATTCCACCTCTGTACCTTAAAAGAAAAAATTGAATTCTTATAGAGACTCTTTAGTCACCGTCTGACTTGAAGTTTTTTTTTGTGGAAGACACAAGCGTCAACGCAATCAGAAGAAACGAGCGTTTATGCATTATTTTTGATTTTTAAATTAATTCTCTTTGCTTATTAGTAAGCCAACTAATATGTCATACAGGTATATAATTTTTCCTAGCTGCTATTCACACTTTTAACAAACGATTTAATTAAAATACGCCTACTGCACTGTTATATTACTAAAAATCACAAACATTAAAAAAATCATGTACTAACATATGGACCGTTTATTTAGAAAGTGGTGTAAGTCCATTTTCTTTTGTTTCGAGAAAATTAAAGGTTAGTATGTCGATGATTATGCAATTTCATTTACCGACCGATTTTAAGTTGTTCAAAATGTGGGTTTTTTTTGAGAAATTAAACACGGACTAGTTATATATAAAAAAATTACATTAAATTAAGCATGAATTACGTGATAGCTCTTTTTTCTCAAAAATGGACTTACACCACTTACAAAATAAACGGTCCATATATAGGTAGATGTTCCTAAATACGTACTGAAATAACAGTCACAGTGTGTGGCGTACAACCCGAGCATTCCATTGTGACAGTTACAAATTAGGGAATTTATTGGGACATTTAATACGCTTTTTGTAAAGATAAAGTGGTGGAAAGTCGAGGTATTTTAGGTCATGTTTTAGGACGGAGTGTCTTATCACTCTGCCTACCTTATATATACCTATATCTGGGTTTGTGCATCGTTTTTGTAGTATTTTGTATGAAATTCGACTTGTTATCATAACCTATAGAGTACTTTCAGTATATTTGCAATTATGAAATTTAAAAAGAAGTGACGTGTTATAAGTGACAAGTTAAGAACAAAGGAAAAAATCCAAATAATGGAAATTTATAGATATGTCATAGAAAAATCATTACCATTTTATATTTGTAATTAATTTAATACATACGGCAAATCTCAGGCTTAATTAAAAAAAAAGCATATCATAATATTAGAAACAAACTAAGACTTAGTAAGAAATAAGCTTTAGGTCTTTTCTCTTTAGCTTTAATATTAAGCTTAAAGGATCTCAACGACACTTTAAGTACTGAAGTACGAAAACACGTACCTATGTACTTTTAAAAATGGCGTAACCAAGACACCGAGTTGAAATCATTTGGTTGTTTTATAAAAGCATTGAGAGTTTATTCGTGTTTTACGATGAGCACGTGCTAAATAAAACTGTGCAGAACTCGTTCATCTATTATTATAGTGAAAGGTTAACCACACATAGGTCATATACGTTTTGAAATAGATAGGTAAAATAGTATGGTAAAAGCCACGAGGCGGTCGTAGCGAAGGGGCAGAAGGGTGTAACTGTAATGCGTGCTGTGCATGATGTGTTGTGAATTCGATTCCCACTCGGGGAATGAAATATTTCGTATTTTCATTTCCTCGCTCTAGTAACGAGGCTAAGCGGTACGTTGAGATCAGTTAGTCAACGCAATACCTTAAGTATTATAAATATTTTCCTTCAAGTGGAGATCGAACCCAGAACCACCGCAAACTCTTTTTTATTGCGCCTTTATGGATATTTAAATAAAAAACGTTAAAAATAAACAGTACCTATCCATTTGTGGAAAGTCATTTCTCATCTTTGTTTATTTCTCTTCCGCATATTCTATATGTTTTGTTAAACAACGACCGTCATATTTGTGTAATATGTTTGTGTATACACATTGTTATTTACATATATGAAATTGCTGTATCTGGCACGTAATCGTAGTATGCAGAGGGAACTTAGTGTTAAGACACTCCGTTCCCCGCTTTCTGCCGAATTCTGGAGGCATTGCGTGTGGAGTGGCAGAACTCAACGTAGCGCTTTGCTTCGACACCAAAACAAATAAATATTTGATCTCCTCGAGTGGGGATCGACTCACAACCTAATATTTAGTTTGAATAGCATAATTTGAAAATTAAACTGACTTCAAATACATATGTATACATGTCACCTCTAGAATTGCTTGGATAATTCACATATATACATACATACATACATGTATCAAAACTATTAAACTCATTTTAATTAAATTTGAACTGCCTTCCCTAAGTGGGAATATATGTCATCTGAATGAAACTTCATACAAACACACCAACTAAAAAACTTACAAACACACTAACATATGAACATTTAAGTATTCATAAACTTATGAAATTTAGATTGTAGATCTCGTTGTCATCGTTGCAGGCGGAACTATTATTTTATATGATAGCGAGTTCGTTACAACGCGCGCGGGCGAGGGCGACCGAGCGCTATAAAATTACGATTGGCAAAGAGATTGAGTGAACGGTGGTGGGAAAGAACTTCTTCATTCTCACTTTTTATTCTAATATGGAATAGTTCTATATTGTTGGCATTCGAGGCCGTCGTGGTGCGGTGGCGTAAAAGCGATTGATAAATTATTCAATATTTTCTCTCTCTTTCTCTATCTCATCTCTATTATCTTCAAAATAACTCAACTATAACATAATAAATTTACTTTAAACATGTCTTTTCTCCTTTAATTTCTTAAGAAGAAAAGTTTTTTTTAGAACCGTATAAAAGTTTAAACGTAGCGGAATTTGAATCCGCATCTCTTCAACGGTTTCTAAGTATTTTTCTTTCCTAAGTATGGAATAACACTTTAAAAATAATAAAGAAAGAGTTTGTTAAGGGATGACCTCTCTCAATTAGGATGCATTATACAATGCATCTATATAAAAAACATAGCTTTGTCACACAGATTTTCTTATTTTCAGCTTGGCTACAATAATAAAATATAAAATAGGAATAAGTCACCGAACTCCGATCACAAGAACTCGATTAAGAATAGCAAATAGTTAACAGGAAACGGTCCAGCAAATCGATAATTAGGACAACACGTGCTGGCTGACACTTCACTGGAGCAAATGCGAACGTCTTACACAGTGTAATTTAAACAAGAATTAACGTGAATTTAATTAAATTTCTTATTTATATTGTTTACTCGTATTCTTCTCACGGCTTCGCCTGCATGGACTTCAAGATAGCTACTTAGTTATTTCTCATTTTGGTAGGACAGCCTGTTTTCTAAGATGTCACATTATTTATGTGTGGTAAGCTTTTAATCTGTGGTGTAGATTGAAGATTTTAAGTAGGTAGATCGGTGCGTACGTTGTATTATATTAAGTAAACATTTAAATAATAAATTTTAGAGATGAGGTGCTGCAAATATAATTTTAGGTAGATTTTTTTGCCTGCCTTTGGCTTTTTTAAATTTATTTATTATTGGGATTACATTTTTATGAATTTGTTTCTGTTTTGACTGATAAGGGGTGAGATGCTTATTATTTTTCTATTATTATTCTACCAACTAATCTTAAATGCGGCGTTAAGTTCTGCCACTCTAAGCTTCAATGTCTCGATTTCGGGAGAACGATGTGCGTGGACGTTATATTCTCTCTGCCTAGGTGCCAATCCTTCTAAATGCGAAACAGCGATAGCTAATCTTAAATATGACGGTTCCAGGTCTCTAGTGAGAACTGTAATTCGCACATGTAACCCAATTGCGATTAAGGTTACGTGACACATTGTTCGTACCTTCCAAATTTAGTTTCGCAGATTCAATCAGTATTTGCAAGATAGGTAATTACATTTTAAATAACTGTACGTACGTGGGAATTTATTTGACATGTATGTTTTTTTGATATTATTTATAATTGAATATTATTAATGCATTTTATTTCCGAGATTCTTGTAGGAGATAGAAATCATCAAAAATAAACTTCAATTAACTGAGATTCTCAAAAAAGAGACTATTTTCTTATTCTACTATCCTTCAACAGACTCTACAGTTACTCTCTCTCTCTTTTCTATGTCTATGTTACAATTTAGTTATTACATAGACTGAGCTATCCTGCATTAGATTTAATTGATATTAATTTCAATACATTTTTATCCTAAAAATATTTCTCATTTTTAGTTGTTACCGTTGTTTTTATACATACTTTTTTTTTTGTTGCAAACTTAGTATACATACATATCAGTGTTATAAATAAATTAATAAAACTAAAAAAATGGCTTTTATAATAACCTAGAACTTTTAAATTTTGCGTTACATTTAAAACTTTCCCAACATTTTATACTTAAATCAAGTACAAAATATAAAAGCAAATCTAAATATAAAATTGCAAATACAAAATTGAGTTAGCGTGCTTGCGTCCCACTAGCGAATTTGTTAAAAGAGTTTCTTCGTTCTGTTTTCCATTACGTGTCATATGTAATATTCACTTAAACGTCACGCACGACTTTCAGAGAAGCTTCCTATGAATATTTTATTTTTAAAAGCAGATCAACTCGTGTGATAAATTTAGGGGGTAGTATTTTAGGGGTCTGTATCCAAAGGTGAAAACGGCACCCTATTAATAAGACAGAAGCTCTGCAGTCTGTCCGTAATTAGACAGCTGAAATTTTCACAGATATATTTTTGATGTAAAAAATATATAAAGTAAATATTTAGGGGAGCTCCGATACAAAAACTTATTTTTCACCGTTTTTATAGATAATAGTATGGAATCCTTCGTTTAAATAATATAAAGGTATTAAGAAAAAGAACTAAAACTAACTACCCCAAATATATTTAACTATCAATGAATACTATCTAAGCTATAAAACAAGTCAATTTAATCGACAGAATGACAAATTAATGCGTTAATTAATAGTTGTTTGACTCGGTCTAATATGAACGTTACACCAGCCATTAAGAATGCTGCAAATAAACTGTCGGCATTTAAACTGCAATGTACTTTACTGCCACCGACGCGACGAAGACAAGAATATATCTCGTTTACTATTGAGATATTGCAAGATATTTCTTGATACTAATATTATAGCAATTACGGTTTTGTTATATTAAATGAAAATTATTAGAAGAAAATGTTTTATGTTATGTAAAATTAATTTGATATTTGTTTTTTCAACTATAAAGATATTTTCTTTACGTCAGAAATATATTTTGCTTTAAAAAATGAGCGTATATTATATAACATAACATATGGAACGTGATAACATATCCATCTGTACTGTATGGCGGATAAAACCAACTCATAATTTATCGGTAAGGTTTTACGAGGTGACAGCGGGAAACTCACAAAAATACGGCGTGATCGAAACTCACACCCTGACGAGGTGTCAAGGTCAAACGAATAGAACACGTAGAACGATCATAAAATTCACATGTGGCGCACCGTAAAAACTGTCGCCTACCATTTCGCCTTTACGGCGCCTAAAATGTTTAATTTCTTGAAAGTATAAGATTGAACATATCATTTTATACGAGTAGGTACTTATTTCGAGGCACTCCTGGCGTAGGGGACTGTAAGTACTAAGGTTGCGGGTTCAATTTTCAGTTAAGAAAATTAATTATTAATTATTAAATATTTTCTTTTCCTCGCTCTGTTAAAAAGTTCCGCCATTTATAAAAAAGACTAGAAGATACACTTACAAAGCTTCCTCTTAAATAGGCGGCGATAATAAAATACACAATGAACATATTAATATTTCAACGTTATCGCATAAGTTCTACGATTGGAAGCCTATTATTTATAAAAAACAGATTCTTACCTTAGAATTTTAAAAAGGATTATTTGTTACATCAACAGTTAATTCCTTTTTTAAAATATATTTAGTCACAGTAGATGCTATTAATATATCTAAATGAATGGGTATATTTAAGTCATTATAAACAATTATTATTACGTTTGTCCTTTCTTTCTTTAAAGTCTTATTTACACTTATTTTTACGCAAAATACATAATGACTAGCAAATTTAACACATTTCATTTAAATTGAGTATAATTTTGACGTCCTTCATACATCTCGCTAAAAACTCGTTTGGGAAACGCACTTAAAATATTAAAAACATTAATGACCTACTTTGCAGGTACATTGCGTGCAGTTGTCACTTATTTTAAAATGCCCCAATTATCACTAAAAACATGGATGAAGATCATATTTCAAAATGAATAAATTAATTTAACCGTTCAATTTTACCTATACTAATTTAATAAACTGGAAGAGTTTGTTTGTTTGTTTAAATGCTAAGATCTCTGTATCTACTGGTCTGATTTATTTTTATTCTTTTGTATGAAAGCTACCTTCCTTTGGCATAGTCGTATAGTCTATACCTTCCTTTGCCTTCCTTTGCCTTTCCTGATACCTTCCTTTGGTATAGTCGTAAAGTCCTCATGTAGTCTTAGTTAGCTTTAAATAACGGAATAACAATAATAATTGCAATACACACTTAATATATCACGCTAAATTTTATTTAAAAAGATTGTTGCACTAATTTAAAGATGATAACTTTCATGATTTATCACGTATGGCAGAATAAGCAGAGATAATCAAAATTTTAGGAAACACGGTTTTTTACTTTCTGCTAGAATTTTAGAAATCTAAAAAATAAAACGAGTTTATAAAACGAGAAAAAGAAAATTCATTCTCTTTACTGGATTGAACCCACAAACGTCGTATTTACAATTCCTGCCGCACTACGCTACAATGGCCTCAAGTTTATAATGAATTTTACAGTCATTACATCCCGCAGTGATGTTTCGACTGGTTTATTGTCGTTTGTATAAATACATTCAAAAGGATATTGCATGTTTTCACTTTAATATCTTTCAAAATATTGTGTACTTTATAAGAAGTATGAAGCGATTTATGTTGATGTTGATTCATATAATGACATTTTTATTTAAATCCAAATAAAAATAAGACTTAAGAAACTCCAAAAATGCCTCAAATTATAGATTATATATTTTTTGAAAATTGGTTATTCATGTTTAAATTAAAGATAGATACTATCAATTTCTATCAGGGTTAGGAATAAATTTAAGTACATTTTATTTTAAGAAATGCATCCTACAGACATTGCACAACCTATAAAGCTGAAATTGGGAAGGGTATTAAGAAACGGTTTCCCAAAAATCATACAAAATTAAATTAGTTACACCCTGTATCACGCACACAACAGGGTAGCCAGATGGAATCTAGTATTAAGAGACTCCGCTTGCGACTTCTGGAGGCATTTCATGGTGATTAGCGGAATTCAACGCCGCCCTTAGTCTCGACACTAGAACGAAGAAATTTACAGAAATATGTAATATCCTCGAATGACGATAGAACCCACAACTAGTAGCGTTCACGGGCACACTTTGTGCACCTACGTCACGACTGGCCTCAACTCAAAAATCATACAGAAAAGAAAAAAAACTTGTTTTTACCACAAACATAGTTGCGAGCTACAACTAGTATGTAATGAAACTGTCACAAATAAGTAGATCGTAGAAAATCCAATATCGTAAACTTAATAAATTCCACGTGCTATATACTTAAGTTAAAGTGCTAAGCTAAGCTGCATATTTTAGACAAGCGACTGGGGTTCTCCTTCATATCCGCTTATAGAAATAGCGTTATTGAAGGAGTTATTTACATACTTCCTTACTTCTTAGACGTGAGTGACGTTATGATTGCATTCTCCAATTTCTTCGTTCAACATACAATTCGAGACGTTGCATATTGAGTACTAGAACTAGAGGAAAAATAATGAATTTCTCAAAGTTGGGATTAAAGATATTAGCCATAGCGATACATTGTGCCTCAATGGGCTCAGCATAATTTACTTTTAATAACAACAATTATTATTGAGGCCAGTCGAGGCGATAGTTGTGGGTTCGATTCCCACTCGAGGAAATCAAATATTTAAAATTATCATTTCTTGCGTTCCACCACTTAAAGCTTCCGTACCGATACATTGTAACGCTAGTATAATACGGTATTATAAGACAAGTATCAGAGCAAATTGTATCGCGGAATACAAAATTGAGAATGCCATTATATATTCAATTTAATAGACAATAAAAGTCAACAGGGCATTAACATGAAAAATGGCTTGTAAATTAAAATGCACGTTCCATTAAAGCTTGTCTATGAACCAGTCAAAACAATATATTACGGAGTTGTTCAACCAAAGTTATTCAATTTTGTGTGCTAGCAGTAAACTTTGAATATGTTTGAGTTACGAATAAGATATGGATATTAATATTACTTGGAATAAGATATGTTTCAAGTAATCTTTCTAAAACAAATGTACTTATATTTACAACAAACTTGCTTTCCACCGACGTACACTTAAACCTTTTAAACTATATTTCTTTATTTTTATACCAGCTTCACGCTGTATTTCGCATACAGCAGGGTAAACAGAACGCATCTAGTGTTAAGACACTCTGTTTCCCATTTCCAACCAAATTTACGAGCCATTGTGTGTTGAGTGGGCATAACTTAACGCCGCGCTTTGGCTTGTTAACAGAGGAAATTAAAATGTTAATAAATAATAGTTTATTTCCAAGAGTGGGCGACTCCAAGAAGGTTTATGATGAATTTATAAACTTTCTTCTTGGATCACTATATACTTTTATTCCAGCTTAGAATGTCAAATATTTGTGATATCGTCATCGTATTGCAGTAAACAATCATATTGTAACATTATATTGAAAGTCTAATAATAAACAAATTACTTAAAAAATAATTACAAAATTGAACAGCGATTTAAGCAGTGATTTAAAATGAAAACAATTACTTCTTATATATTTTTCCATACACTTAAACTGTTACGTACATAATGATATATTTTTTTAGAAAAGAATATAATACTTCCTTTTATTATTTTCGATTCAATGTCTTTTACTATTTGACTCACTTAGAAATTTTGACATTACAAACAGTCGTTATTTTTAATAGCTTATCGCGTCCTGCCCAGTTTATTTGTTTAAGGCTCCACAGTAAATGTACATTTTTATNCATATACTTAAGTTAAAGTGCTAAGCTAAGCTGCATATTTTAGACAAGCGACTGGGGTTCTCCTTCATATCCGCTTATAGAAATAGCGTTATTGAAGGAGTTATTTACATACTTTACTTCCTTACTTCTTAGACGTAAGTGACGTTGTGATTGCATTCTCCAATTTCTTCGTTCAACATACAGTTCGAGACATTGCATATTGAGTACTAGAACTAGAGGAAAATAATGAATTTCTCAAAGTTGGGATTATAGACATTAGCCATAGCGATATGCACTGTGCTTCTATGAGCTCAGAATAATTTACTTGAGGGTTATGGGTTCGATTCCCACTCGAAGAAACCAAATATTTAAAATTACCATTTCTTGCGTTCCACTACTTAAAGGCTCCGTACCGATACAACGTAACGCCAGTATACTACCTTACAATTATAATTATTATAAGACAAGTAACAAGGCAAATTGTATCGCGGAATACAAAATTGAGAATGCCATTATATATTCAATTTAATAGACAATAAAAGTCAACAGGGCATTAACATGAAAAATGGCTTGTAAATTAAAATGCACGTTCCATTAAAGCTTCTCTATGAACCAGTCAAAACAATATATTACGGAGTTGTTCAACCAAAGTTATTCAATTTTGTGTGCTAGTAGTAAACTTTGAACATGTTTGAGTTACGAATAAGATGTGGATATTAATATTACTAGGAATAAGATATGTTTCAAGTAATCTTTATAAAAAAATAAACTTTCAATATAAAAAAAAACTTGCTTTCCACCGACGTACACTTAAACCTTTCAAACTATATTTCTTTATTTTTATACCAGCTTCACGCTGTATTTCGCATACAGCAGGGTAGACAGAACGCATCTAGTGTTAAGACACTCTGTTTCCCATTTCCAACCAAATTTACGAGCCATTGTGTGTTGAGTGGGCATAACTTAACGCCGCGCTTTGGCTTGTTAACAGAGGAAATTAAAATGTTAATAAATAATAGTTTATTTCCAAGAGTGGGTTTATGATGAGTTTATAAACCTTTTTCTTGGATCACTATATACTTTTATAAAAATAATTACATTAAATTATAAAAATAACTAAAAATAATTACAGAAGTGATTTAAAATAAAAACAATTACTTATATATTTTTCCATACACTTAGACTGTTACCTACATAATAATATATATATTTTTAGAAAAGAATATAATACTTCCTTTTATTATTTTCGATTCAATGTCTTTTAATATTTGACTCACTTAGAAATTTTGACATTACAAACAGTCGTTATTTTTAATAGCTTATCGCGTCCTGGCCAGTTTATTTGTTTAAGGCTCCACAGTAAATGTACATTTTTATGATGTTTTAAGTAGAATTTTTATAATTATTTTGTTTTTCATATTGTTATTCATATTTTGGATGAAAAAAATCCAGTGGCACGTGACTGTTTTCCAGCTTCACGCTTTATCCCGCACAACTGGGGTAGGCAGAGCGAACGTAGTGTTAAGACACTCCGTTCCCCACTGTCGACCGAACTCAACGCCGGGCTTTGTCTGGATTCTGCATGGTCTCCTGACTTTACCAAAAATTTCGTCTTATGAAATATATTTTCACTGAGCAAAAATAGTTTATAAAATTATTTGATTAATAAATATATTTTTTATTGCTATTTAGCTATATTTAAAATATAAATTTAGAGAAGAATCGATTTTAAATTAGAAATGAAGATAAAAATTCAAATTATTTTGTGAATCTGGATAATCTCGGCTGCCTACAATTCGCTACAAGACCGGAATTCAAAGGTAAATTTACGCTAATGAGAAATATTTGTATGGATAACACGGAATACAATAAATACAAAGTAAATTTTACATTTCTTTGAAAAATCAAACCTCATCTTATTTACAGAATCATTTAAATTTTACGGTTGATTTTACTTGTTATTTTTTCGCCTCCGAAAGTATCGGCTTTTGCAAATTCAAAAATCTATGGGGATTGTTTACCCTTATCACCCTTTTATTGGATAAAACGGTTTGCCCTTGCGTACCGTTTGCATTTTTCTGTTGCCCGTTTGTTGAATCAATTAGGTATTTAATTACGTACTTTTTTAAATTAAAAATTCCTTTTCTTTCATTATATAGCTGAATGTAACCACTATTCTTTATAATATAGAATGAACTTGCTCAATGATTTCATTAAAGTGAAGCTGGTGGTTGCTTATAACAATACCACGCGTATATTTATCTATTCGAAATTGTTTAAATTCTTAGTATGGGAATGTCTATAGTACCAACTAACCCGAGTAAAACAATATAATATCTCGTTAGAGGTCTTGATATCACTGAGATGAGGTATTTATTAAAAGGTTAATTATTTTATAATTTTTCGAAAGTAATATTACAGATATTAAAAGTTACTAACATTGATTTTTATTTGTTAAAATTAGGAATGAGTTAATGTACTATCCAGATACTTTTTATTTGGTTTCTATATAAAACTAGCGGCCCGCCTGCGGCTTCGCCTGCGTGAACTACGTTATTATTAATTTCTGTCTCCATGAGTACCTACGTCCTATAAGTGACGTCCATGCAAAATTTGAGACTCCTAGCATTTGTAGTAACGAAGTTTCATACAAACTTTTAACCCCAAAAACAACCCCTTATTAGTCGAATATTACAAATTCCCTTCTTAGCGAGCACCTACGTCCTATAAATAACTCCTATGCAAAATTTGAGATTCCTAGCACATGTAGTTTCTGAGATTTCGTGATGAGTGAGTGACCTTTCGATTTTATATATATAGATGAACAATAGTGTTACATTTTTATTTATTTATTTAGGTTTATCTTCTTTTACTTTCAAAGTCATAGTCACTATTTCTACATCTAAACGTGAAATCTGAATGAATGACGTCAATTGATTCATATAGGTAGTGTTATTTACAACTGAAATTAATTTTTAAAATTAGCTCGTATAAATTATTTAAAATGCGAATGTGATAAATTACTTTATCAAAGAAATGTTTGCGAGCGAGCGATATCCTGTAATTTTGAAGTGGTAAGTAATGTAGCTAATACCGGTGACAAATAAACGAGTTCGTCGCTCGCTCGGGGCAATTTAAATTGTTCAAACCGATGTGGGGATGATCGATGTATTAGCCGCGTAACCCACTTACGAGACGGTCTTGGATTTTGTATTTATACTAATGTAGATTTCTTGTATTTTTGTCATGCATTTGTAATTATGCATTTGTATATATCGGGCGCTTTTTATCGAAGTATACGTGTTCAAATACACAATTTTTATGTTTTATTTTCATTTAAAAATGTCGTCTGATGACAAAATAAGTGCATACGTTCGCAAACTTAAGTTTGTTAACTTTCAGAATGAACGTTGAGACCTTCCATTTTTGTACGGAATCTTCTATAGGCGAGCCCGACTCGCGCTTGACGGGTTTTTTTAAATAAAGTTAATTTCACTATACCAACCGTTTACGCTGAGTAGGTGCAAGATTACAGTGCGACTCTGTCTCACTGTTTCATAATAATTATAATTAAAATTAACAAAATTAAACTAAAGAAAATGGATTTAACTGAAAACCCTTTGGTTTTAATTATGAACAAATGTGTCTTTTTTAATATGTAAGGAACCTGGGATCCTAGTGTTTTACACTCCGTTCCTATGAAGATACTTCCCTTACCCATTTTTCAAGGCGGTGAAACTAAATTCTGCGCTTTACCTCCAATGGGAAATGAAAATATTAAATGTTTTGTTTCCCCAAGTGGGAATTGAAGCTTCCTACGCCACGACGACTTCTAATAAATAATTATATTGTTTTATATGACACGAGGAACTATTGATTAATATATAAAATATATTTCAATGAAAGAAATCATTTCTGTCAATGATACTCAGATATAATTTACCTTGATTTGTAAAAGCTCTTAACCATGTTTGAAAGGGTTGATGGCACTTTGTACGGGTCAAGAGTCTATATATCTTCGAGACTCTCTAAACTCTAATCTATTAAAACTTTTCAACTAATATTTTCCGGGTTTAGTAATATCTTTTACAGATATAGTCGAAAAGCGGGAAATATTAATATTTATATGATATTATGAATTCTATTTCAACCCCATAGAACGCTTATTATGTGTTAGCGTCAAGTTCTTTCTGACTATACAAGAACTATACTAGGAGAATTTCTAAAAATATCTATTGCTTATTTGGATAGGTAAAATATATTAATTTATATGTATATATATATACTTATCTTCTTAATGCTCTGATAAGACAAGATGTGATGTTATATTCCGCTTCTCGAAGAGCAAAACGGAGTGCCTTAACACTAATTTCTCTCTACCTACCTTGCTACTCCAGACAAAGCGTGAAATTTAATTTGCAGATGATTTTGAACAGTTGAGGTAAATTCAAACGAATAATTAGTTTACTGAAATATATATCAAAGCTCTTTTGTGTCTTGAGTTAGTACCGTGCTTTAGAAAGCTACTCGAAATTAATTTCAGTCGAGAATTGTTCTTCCTATTAGCAACAACTTATATTTTAAAAATAATTTTTAAATTAGATAAATAAATTAAAATAGTATATAATATTTTTGATAAGAGGGGGCCTACTATTAAGACAAACCACTCTCCACTTTCTGCCCAATTCTGGAGGCATTGCGTTTTGAGTAGCGGAACTCTACGTAGCGCTTTGCTTTGACACCAGAACTAACAAATAAACATATTAAATATTTAATTTCCTATAGAGGGAACTGAAGCCCTAACTTGCCGTGTTACAACCTTACCATTTGTTACCTATTCGCCACGACTGGATGAATTTTATTTATATGTCTAGACTAGCGGACGCGCGCAGCTTCGCTTGCGTATTTAAGGGTGAATTCTAATAACCCATGAAACATATGTTCAATTTAATATTTTTAAGAGTCTAAATATCAAATTTTATAAAAATCGGTGGCGATTTAAGAATTTTCCCATACAAACTTTCAACCCCTTATTTGCACCCTTAGGGGGTGAATTCTAGAAAACCATGAAACATGTGTTTAATTATATACGTTTAAGAGTCTGAATTTCAAATTTTATAAAAATTGGTGACGATTTAAAAAAAACCTATACAAACTTTCAACCCCTTATTTGCACCCTTAGGGGGAGAATTCTAGAAAACGATGAAACACGTGTTCAATTAAATACTTTTAAAAATCTAAATTTCAAATTTTATAAAAATCGGTGCCGATTTAAATTTTTTTCCATACAAACTTTGAACCCCTATTTCACCCCTTTAGGGTTAAAATTTTTCAAAATCCCTTCTTAGTGGATGTCCAGATTACGAAAGTAAACTTTTGTCCAAATTTAACGTTTCTACCATCAGCGGTTACGGCTGTGCGTGCGTCTTACCTCAGTCAGTGAGGACAAGTCCTTTTATATATATAGATAATAATTTATTTGTTGGCATTTGGCATTTTATTAAATATCGATATTGAACATACATATCGACATGTAGCAAACAATAACAAATAAAATTGAATTGTATTGATAGAAAAGTAAGCCGTTTTTCAATATTCAACGGGAGAACACAATAAAAGTTCGATTAAAACAATACATAGCATTTTTATATACCATTTTGATTACTTTAAAATGTTTATAAAAGCTTAACATAAAGTGTTTTATGTTGTTAAATGATAACTTGTTAATGAATAATTGGTTAATAAATGCAATATTAATATAAATTTATTTAAACAAATATATTTAATTTTACAAGTACAGTGCAGAGTTTAAGTTATATATAAAATTTTATAATCCATACAATTATATTAAGGATTTTGTGACCTAGCAGCACAGTATTTCATAGTAAACGCAACGGTTATGGGTTAACTCTCACTTTGTTTATTGAATTATTTTTATCTCCTCCGTCTGGTAACACCACAACACGGCAGCGTTGTGTTCCGTCACTCCAGAGGGGGTGTAATATCTAAATAGATGCTTTATGTGAAACAAAGCATTTAACTGACAAAATTATAAGTATATATTAAGTAACCCCAATATTTGAAATTCTGAATATCCTGTGAATAAAAATTACACAAAGTTACATCAGGCCATGGATCATCCTATAGGATAAATTATCAATATTATAATTAAAATGTATACGTATTTCAAGCTGCAGCTTAAACTTTAAGAAGAAAAATAAATAAATATAAAATAAGATCTAAAAATATAAATCTAAGATAAGATACGATCTAAACTTTTAAAAGGCACGTGATTTGATTGTTCAATAAAATGTTTTCGTCGATTTCACATCACCAAAAGACTAATTGGATAATTAAAATGTATCGAACATAAATAGAAAGTTCGTGACCGTAATATATCGAGCACTCAGGAAATTAACTATAATTTAAATGGTGAAACAACAAACATTGCTTTTTATTTTGTTTTGTTTAACGGTATATGTGCGTACAACGTACATAATTTATTTTTTGTAGCTTCACGCTGTATCCCGCGTGCAGCAGGGTAGGCAAAGGGAGCCAAGTGTTAAAACTCTCTGCTACCCACTTTACGTCGAATTCTGGAGGCGTAGCGTGTCTTTGCTTTACCAGAGCAAAGAAGTGTATATAACTAAAAAATAAAAGTAATGATTCATCCGAGTGCTCATCTGACCGCTACCACTGTGCCATGAAGGCTTTAGTTTTTATTCGTAAAATGATATGTAGGTAAGAAAATGTTATTCTTATGAACGTTAGTGTACCTTTAAGGTTACATAATCAATAAAAGCATATATGTATGAATTTGTCAAACCTTCGTCAAAACATATGACCCTAACATGAGATGAGAATTCATAGCCGTTTTATCGCTACGTAGCACCCTGAGTTATATAAATACTATTAAAGTATTATGTTACTTGGTGTTGTGACAGATGATAGATCACGGTAGTTGTGGATTCCATCCCGTTCGGGAGTATTGTCATAGTACCTGCAATTCCTATTGGTGTACAACGAATAAATTTGTATTCTTCAATTATAATTTTATTTTATAAAATATTTTTTAATTTAATGTCATTCATAAATAAGAGATTATTACTAAATATTCTGTAATAGCTCAAGAAAATCGCGTTCCTATATTTATAAAAAAATACCACAAAAATAAAAATAACAAAAGTACCTACATTTTTATTTGAAACCAATTAAAATATTTCAAACTCATACAGAATGTTAATTACTTATTTTATATTTTTATGATATTACTTATTTATTATAATAGTATCTACCTACAGTAAAGCTTATTCTTCCCAAGTTCTCCCTAAATATTTTCTATACTAAAAATAAAAAAAAATATATAACGACATTATACTTACTGCCAACTAAGTTCAAAATAANTGCGTACAACGTACATAATTTATTTTTTGTAGCTTCACGCTGTATCCCGCGTGCAGCAGGGTAGGCAAAGGGAGCCAAGTGTTAAAACTCTCTGCTACCCACTTTACGTCGAATTCTGGAGGCGTAGCGTGTCTTTGCTTTACCAGAGCAAGGAAGTGTATATAACTAAAAAATAAAAGTAATGATTCATCCGAGTGCTCATCTGACCGCTACCACTGTGCCATGAAGGCTTTAGTTTTTATTCGTAAAATGATATATAGGTAAGAAAATGTTATTCTTATGAACGTTGGTGTACCTTTAAGGTTACATAATCAATAAAAGCATATATATGTATGAATTTGTCAAACCTTCGTCAAAACATATGACCCTAACATGAGATGAGAATTCATAGCCGTTTTATCGCTACGTAGCACACTGAGTTATATAAATACTATTAAAGTATTATGTTACTTGGTGTTGTGACAGTTGATAGATCACGGTAGTTGTGGATTCGATCCCGTTCGGGAGTATTGTCATAGTACCTGCAATTCCTATTGGTGTACAACGAATAAATTTATATTCTTCAATTATAATTTAATAAAAATTTTTTTTGTAAAATTTAATGTCATTCATAAATAAGTATTCCGTAAGAATTCTGTAATAGCTCAAGAAAATGAAGTTAGATTAATAGATTAAAGATACGACACGTTCGCGTTCCTATATTTATAAAAAAATACCACAAAAATAAAAACAACAAAAGTACCTACATTTTTATTTTAAACCAATTAAGATGTTTCAAACTTATACAGAATGTTAATTACTTATTTTATATTTTTATGATATTACTTATTTATTATAATAGTACCTACCTACAGTAAAGCTTATTCTTCCCATGTTCTCCCTAAATATTTTCTATACTAAAAATAAAAAAAATATTACGACATTATAC
The DNA here is from genome assembly GCA_036379175.1 of Heliconius cydno galanthus. Classification (NCBI taxonomy): domain Eukaryota; kingdom Metazoa; phylum Arthropoda; class Insecta; order Lepidoptera; family Nymphalidae; genus Heliconius; species Heliconius cydno. The sequence goes on along the minus strand of JAKRZM010000425.1, from coordinate 394,299 downwards.
TTACTGCCAACTAAGTTCAAAATAAGTTATCGGTCAGTGATAACAAAACAATATAACTATAATAGAGCACTTAAGAAATTGTCGCTTTTGGACTATCAGAAATCAATAGAGCTTTTATACCGAAGCTCAAAAATGATTTTCAATGTTCAGAAAATTTGATTATCAGTTTTTATATTGCTTTTATTGTATAAAAGCTAAAAAGTACCAGTTGTTAAATATTTATTTTGTTCTCGCTTAATTTAAAACTAGTAGCCCCCGCGCGGCTTCGCCCGCTTGACATACACGAATTAACTATTTAATTGTATTTAAGAAAAAAATATTCTGCACTCGCTGAAAGGAAACAGGATAATATATATTTTTTAAATAACTTTTATATATTAGTTTTGGTGTGAAAGCTTAACAAACAAACTTACATTTACATTTATAATATGTATAACAAGTCAAATAAATAAATTTTAAAGCAAAAGCCGATATGGATATGCTAAAGTAAAATTTATATTTAAAATTGAAAACAATAAATAAATGTACTAAGCAAAAAGTAAAGCGAAAATTACGGAATTCTTTCTATAAACATTTAAAGTACAGTATTTTACATGTTTAGCTTTAGAATTTTTTACTATGCTATGATAATATTATGTTAACACATATAAAAATATATTTCCACCTGAATGGTTATCTGGCGCATCTTTTGTATTAATGATGGCTACTTAGGCCTACACGACAATCGTTAAGACCAATGGTCAATCGTATTAATGGCCTCCTAAATCCTTATAGATTGCTTATGCAGGAACCTATGGAACCTATACCTACTCAAATAGTATTCGTGTCTACATATAAAAAATATTATGAATTGAACTAAAATAATTTTAAAAAATCTAGTTTTCTATTCAATTTAATAATATAAAAGTAGTATTTTTCGAAAAAATTGTATTTGTTAATTTTTTTCTTTCATAGATTAACATAATTATTAAAAAGTGGTTTTACTAATTAAAACGCGACAACGTGACGGTGGAAGTTCGTGGATAGCTAGCTGTTGCTTTCAATTAATAGCGTCACCACAAGTCCACATTTTTAGTTACAATTATATTTTTCTTACAGTTTTCACTAAATTATTATTAAATAAAAATATTAGTCCAACTACGGATAAATCTTCAGATATATCACAGGACAAATCTAAAGAAACCTTAATCAATCTTGAGTCATCCATAACTGTTGGTATTGGGCCTTTGGTTATATCAAATATCGAAATATGGGTCACGAAAGAAAAGGGATCTTCCTCTGATCCTCGCCTTATGGTGTCAGTAATGAGGATATCAATGGTTGCTATATATAATGTGATAATAATAACGTATAAATCTGTCATGTAAGCTTAAATAGAACGTGCTTGGATAATAATTATATTTTTTTTTATTTACGTGTCTTTTACACTTTTTACTAACTTTCACTGATATTGTGTGTTATATAGAGGACCCCAAGGCGAAATTGTACTTATTATCAAACCAGATAAACCAGTGGAGGAAATATTTTCATTTATTCCTCTGGCAGGGTTTGAGCTTCGCCACTTAACATGCAATTTCTGGAGAATTTGGCGGAAAGTTGGGAACGGAACACTAGATTATAACCACTAGATTCCCTCTGTCTACCCTGTTATAGGGTACAGCGTGAAGCTTAAAACAAAATTAATATAAGAAATATTGTGACTAACATCAACTCAAAATACCTATTATCAGTAACTAGATGCATCAAAATATATTTATTTTCTACTTTCTCGGGTTTTGTATATTGAAGAGTTCTATCGTATCCTTATACAAATTGAAGTGTAATTCTAACTTATCCCTTTTATATTTGAATATATCCTCGATAATCTGATTTAAATAGAATATTGCTTTTATATACGTCACATACATATAAAATTCAATGGCTGATGGTTTTGGCTTCAATTCTGATGGTACTGAGGGAATCTTCCCTAGGTTCCCTCTGATTGATAAAATGTGAAATTAATGATAAAACACTCTGTTCCATTAAGATACTTCCGTTCCATACATTTCAGCGAATTCTGGAAACATTGCTTGTTGAGTGGTAGAACTCAACGTCGAGTTTAGCCACGTTATGAGCGAGGAAATGAAAGTATATATATTAATAAAATTATATATTACTAATATATAATATACGTAGGTTTCACAGATTTTAGATTCAAAGTAATATATGAAATAGATACTACTCCTTGTAGAAGTTCTGAATGATGAAGTATCTTTGTATCGACTCTATATGTTTATTTAAAAAATAAAATTACAATATATGTACGAGAACACTACTGAATAACTGAAACCAAGCTGTACTGTATAACAAAGTGAGTAAATTTACAGGGCAACCGAAAATTCATACGAAATTTGACCACCAGAAAATTTATTTACATTATTAATATTGAAATTTGAACTCTAACAACAATATTTAAAGCAGATTTTTCAAGTAGCAATATATTTTTAGAAGTTATAAAGAAATACCCTGCCTCTGAAGTAAATTAAAAATGTTATTAGAGGCTTTCCCTAATTGATTGATTGTTTGGAGATTAGGAAGCTCAAAGGTTTTTTTTATTAAATAATGAACATTTCAGATTTTTGAAGTAAACTTTTAATTTTGTGGAATGGTGAGAATTTTCTTAATAATACATTATGACCTATCAAATTTTTGACATAATGTTATATGTTTCTTTAGTATGTGAAGTACCCAACACTAAAATATTTTACAATTCGAACCAATAATTCCTGAGATTAGTGCTTTCAACAAAACAAACTCTTATGCTTAATAATATAAACTGTTCGTATTATATATTTAAATTAATTGTTGAGAATGTAGACATTTTAATTTTATCAATATTTAATCAAAAATAACATTTTGTGGTAAATATAACTTTTGCACTAATATTTTCAAATTTAGTCTAGACCCACAATTAATAAGTCAAAAGCGTACTGCCCTTAAATGTACTTTGAACACCCACGTCAAATAATGGTTTGTATATTCCTTTAAAGTTTGACTCTCGCTTGCTGTAATCTATTCATATGTTATATATAGATTAATGTAGCTTTTAATATACACATATTTTTTAAAGCAAGATTAGGACTATTTAATAGTTTTTTTAAGTTACATAAATAAAATTGTTTTGACCAAAAACAGAGAATTGCCATTGTTATAAAATATACAACGAATCTAGTATTAGAGATATCTCAGGTATTCTAACGTATTTGTATGCAGTTATACAATCAATTAAATTTAATATATTATTTTACAGAATTATAGGATACATAAAAATATAATGTATTGGGATTTGAATCCGCGCCTCTTGGAAACCGTCCATGAGTTTTGACCACTGAGCTCTCTCTCATCAAGCTACGAAATTCTTATAAGCTTATTACATTTATGTTTTAAAAGTATTTTTCCTAAAAGTGGAAAATCTGGCACTAAAACATAATAATAATAATATAATTTATGTAACCCACGTTATAGAACGAGGGCGACAGCTAATGTTACACAATTTTGTAACTACTGGTATAAACAATTTTCAACTGTTTGAAGATACTGTATCAAACAAAGTTCCGGGGTTGTAAAATATTCTTTATGATCTGACACATATGTAATTTATCTTTCATTTTTATGTTTTTTGTGGAACAAAAATGAATTATTTTTATTACTTATAGTGATGTTAACAAACCAATTGATGACAACGAGACGTTCTTAGGAAGTGCCTGATTAAATGAGATAATAATGGATTCAACATCAAAACCATCATTGCACAGTGGAATACCATATGACTATACAAGCTATGGTGATGGGTTCGATCGATAAATTCTTTAGTAAGATCAAGTGCGGCGTTAAGTACTGACACATATTGTCTCAAATTGGTGAACTTGAGAGCAGAGTGTCTTGACAAACTTATGCTTGCGACAACATACGTAAATGCTCTTATCTTTTGTATGGCTTACATATATTTTTGACTATAGTTCATCCAGTTTAAAATATATCTAATATACGAAAAAGTGATATTTTATAGCAGTCGTTGAAACTATCTCGTATATCTTAGAAATAAAATATATTTCAAGATCTATTGCCATTTTGCATGTAATAAAAACACGGAAAAGCTGCAGTCGTATGTTTATATGGCGCTATAAAATAATATGATTTATTATTATTTTTCTGGACTTCACTCATATATTTTGTTGTACTAATAAATGTAAATACGTATTAAAGTATCATAGGCAAGACTAGGCGTTGCCCGCAACTTTGAGTGCTTGGACTTTTCTTTTTGTTTCACACTGGGACACAAAGTGAAATAAAAAGAAGTGCACGTAGCAGGATAGGCAGATAATATCTGGGAACCTAGTGTTACGACACTCTGATTAAGACTCTCTCACTCTCTCTCTCTCTCTCATTAAGATTTAGTTCCGTTCCTCACTTTCTGTCGAATTCTGAAGGCATTGCGTTATATTAAAGCTTAAATTAACAAAATTTGCGGGTGTTTTATCACATTTTACATCTCTACCAGTGGGTGCGCTACGGACGTTACTAAGATTTTATCGGGTCTCCCCAAAGAATTATTTGTTTGAATGGCTTGACCTCCTAATTTTAAGCTTAAACAGAAGAAATAGCTTTAAATTAAATAGATTAGGGTAACATTAGGGAAACACATGTTAATTATTTATTCGTTGACCAAATTTGAATCTGTGATAATTTCTTCTAGTTCTAGACTTAATAGTTCTATTTAAGTATTCAAATAGTTTTGTAGGTTACAAAAGACGTCATTTAAACTATGCACATATAAGATGCTTTTTTCTAAACTTATTTCTGTTCATTTATTAAATAAAATTTTTGATTTAAATATTTTTTTACAGAAACATGGATCCCGATATAATGATTGAAGAAAAGGAGGAGGTGACGACCACCATGTCACCCTTCACAGCGCTACCCACGAACTACAGTTGGCACAACAGTTCAGATGAAAATATTAATATATACTACTTCTATAGCGTAAGTATTCTAATCAATATGTTAATTTATGGTTCCCAAAATTTTTAAAGTGAATCTATCATTCTGTTTTCCGTCTGGCAAGACCATTTATCTTGAAATCGCTTAGAGGTATTGAGCTAAACTTAATAGCAAATATCCAAATCTACGGATCCTGAGAGCACAGAAAGAAATAGCTTCTAAGTCAAGGCAATTAACAGATACGAATGTTTAAGGGAAAATTCACCATCTAATCAAAAGCTATAGAGACCCTGTACCTTCAATTATGAAATTTAGTAAGAATCGAGAATTTATTTATATTAAAAGCAAGAACTTATTTATATTAAGTTGTGGTAAGACTTTTCTTAATAACACTTTTTTACGTTCACAAGACTCAAATAATTTAATTTAAGCTAAATAATATTATTAGAAAAAAGTATATTACATATTCAAAGTTAATAAAATTATGAGAAAAAAATATAATATTAATAAGAGAGAGCTAAATAAGCTTTACAAGTTTAAATATTTTTAGCCTAGATTTAGTTTCATATTATTTTCTTCATGAACTTTGGCGAACTACGCAAAATTTCATTATACACTGTGTTAGGACAAAGTTTAGGGCACTAGACCTCATTTTAACTATGCCGAAAGTGAAAATGTTTGTATTATTAAGAAACTGCTGGTGGCTAGGGGACTCATCCTATATCTATTTAGCTTTGAGCCACTACCACTACCACTAACCACTAATATAGGGGTAAATTTGTACACTATACACTAGTAGTCAAGACCGACTCTACTCGGCCGTCAATTGAATATAATAATTATTTGTTAAATNTATGGCGCTATAAAATAATATGATTTATTATTATTTTTCTGGACTTCACTCATATATTTTGTTGTACTAATAAATGTAAATACGTATTAAAGTATCATAGGCAAGACTAGGCGTTGCCCGCAACTTTGAGTGCTTGGACTTTTCTTTTTGTTTCACACTGGGACACAAAGTGAAATAAAAAGAAGTGCACGTAGCAGGATAGGCAGATAATATCTGGGAACCTAGTGTTACGACACTCTGATTAAGACTCTCTCACTCTCTCTCTCTCTCTCATTAAGATTTAGTTCCGTTCCTCACTTTCTGTCGAATTCTGAAGGCATTGCGTTATATTAAAGCTTAAATTAACAAAATTTGCGGGTGTTTTATCACTTTTACATCTCTAACCACTAGTGGGTGTGCTACGGACGTTACTAAGATTTTATCGGGCCTCCCCAAAGAATTATTTGTTTGAATAGCCTGACCTCCTAATTTTAAGCTTAAACAGAAGAAATAGCTTTAAATTAAATAGATTAGGTTAACATTAGGGAAACACATGTTAATTATTTATTCGTTATAAAAATTTGAATCTGTGATAATTTCTTCTAGTTCTATACTTAATAGTTCTATTTAAGTATTGAAATAGATTTGTAGATTACAAAAGACGTCATTAAAACTATGCACATATAAGATGTTTTTTTCTTAACTTATTTCTATTCATTTATTAAATAACATTTTTGATTTAAATATTTTTTTACAGAAACATGGATCCCGATATAATGATTGAAGAAAAGGAGGAGGCGACGACCACCACGTCGCCCTTCACAGCGCTACCCACGAACTACAGTTGGCACAACAGTACAGACGAAAATATTAATATATACTACTTCTATAGCGTAAGTATTCTAATAAATATTTTAATTTATGGTTCCGCACGTTAAAACATAAACGGAACCTTTCTAGGATCGCTTTTTTTCTCCTTCTGTGTGTCCGTCTGTTAAGATTTATATTTATTTATATCATTTATCTCAAAGTTGCTTGGAGGAGGTATTAAGTTAAAATTAATATCCAAATCTACGGTTCCTGAGACTACAGAAAAAAACAGCATCTAAATCAACATATTTAACAGGTACGGTTGTTTATGCGACTAATCGCCATGTAATCAAAAGCTATAGAGACCCTGGACCTTCAATAATGAAATATTATAAGAAGCGAGAACTAATTTATATCATAAGCAAGAACTTATTTATATTAAGCTGTGAATATTCTTAATAATATTTTTTTATGTTCACAAGACTCAAATAATTTAATTTAAGCTAAATAATATTATTAGAAAAAAGTATATCACATATTCAAAGTTAATAAAATTATGAGAAAAAAATATAATATTAATAAGAGAGAGCTAAATAAGCTTTACAAGTTTAAATATTTTTAGCCTAGATTTAGTTTCATATTATTTTCTTCATGAACTTTGGCGAACTACGTAAAATTTCATTATACACTGTGTTAGGACAAAGTTTAGGGCACTAGACCTCATTTTAACTATGCCGAAAGCGAAAATGTATTATTAAGAAACTGCTGGTGGCTAAGGGACTCACCCTATATCTATTTAGCTTTGAGCCACTAGTTATATAGGGGTAAATTTGTACAGTATACACTAGTAGTGAAGACCGACTCTACTCGGGCGTCTATTAAATATGATAATTATTTTTAAATTTTTGTTAAATATTTGTTTGCAATATAGCAATAGTCTAGATAGGCCGCCGTGGCACAGTGACAGTAAACGTGATGGTCGTGGGTTCAACTCCCACTCGTTAATTTCTTCGTTCTGGTAACAAGACAAAGCCATAAGGGCGATGTCGATATCTCAAAATTATATCACTTTATATTATTATTCTTTCATCATAAAGTATTTTTAATAGAACGGCGAAGTATTTTAGTTTATCCATTTTATTCCTTCTCAATTTATATTCGAGGCACTATATTTCAAAGTTTCCTTCTCAATTCGAGCAGTTCCGACTTGTTTAAAATCAGATTCGATAGAAGATCTGAAGATTGCTTCGAAGAATGGGTTTCTCGTGTTAAGTAACTCAAATGGGAAACTTTATGGACGCTTTATAAAAATATTTTATTAAAATTATATTGAAATATATATATGTACATCGTCGTTGTATAAAAAAAATTAAGTGCTACAAAAAAAAAATAAGATAAAACATTACTAGTATACAATTTAAATCGTTCATGGCGTAGTGGCATAGGGTTATATACAACTACATAATTATGATGATTGTGAATTCGATTTTACTTGAAAACTAATATATTTATAAAAGAATCGATTTCTTGATTTCAAACTTTTGTGCATCTATAAGTGTCTTCAAATTGAACGACGGAAAGTGGAGAACGATGTGTCATTATACTTACTATTTTACCTATCCTTTTGTATTTGGGATATCTGCATAACTAATTAAATATCTTATTCTTACAAACACGTATTACCTATATATCTTAGAAATTTAAAACTTCAAATATTTTCTCAACACTTAAAAACAAATATTTGAATATACATTTTAAAACACTCGTACGAAGGCGCTATACATTTTGTAGCTTCCTCTGCATATGAAACACGAGAATCTTAGGAAATAAGAGCACAAGGGACGTCGCCTTTGAAGAAAATCCTTTACATGCAAAGATAGTCAAATCTAGCGTATTCACATACATATCTAGAAGAATTTACCTACTATTACTATATTCATTTTTATATATTAGCTGGATATTTATATATATCTATACTAATATAATAAAGCGGAAGAGTTTGTTTGTTTGTTTGTTTGTTTGAACGCTAAGATCTCTGGATCTACTGGTCCGATTTACTATGTTTTTGTTTTGTATGAAAGCTGCATTCTTCAGAAGTGCTATAGGCTATATAATATTACATTACACATATGTACTAATAAATTAAAATACTTTCTAATTTGACATGCAATTTATTCTGCCATGTTAATAACAACCGTCGTTGCTAAGCACCGGTTTGCAAAGTTTCTTTGTTGTTTTAAGAAAACGTCACCCAAAATGAACTTATATTTTGATATTCATCCTTATAAAAATAAATATATTATATAATATTTAATAAATATTCTTATAGTTCAAGCAGGCGTAGCCGCGTCCGGGTCCACTAGTGTATGTATATTATTCATCATTATCCCTACCCCTTCGTCGCCCCGCATTGCATAATAGCCAGAAAGAGAATCTAGGTTAAGATATTATTTTCTCCATTTCCCAAAAAATAAGAGGAATTGCGTCATATTTGCTAAAGTACCCCACCCAGCTTCAATTAATCCGTCAAATTTTATGATTTTTTTACACCTTCTCGCTGTATCGGTCATATAGCAGTAGTAGGCAAAGGTAGCCTAGTGTTACGACACTCTGCTCCCCATTTTCTGCCCAATTCTAGAGACATTACGTGTTGAATGGCGAAACTCAATGTCGCGCTTTGCCTCTAGACCAGAGCGAAGAAATTAAAATATTACATATTTCACTTTCCCGAGTGGAAATCGAACCCATAACTTGTTTAAAGCTACCTCCACCCTCTTATTTTCATAATGTTACAATATTTTAGGCTAATAAATAATTCGCCTACGTGTTTACGGGGATTAACGCAGTAATAACAGCTGAAAGGTTTCAATCGAGTAATGGACCTTTTCGTGGCTATCGTGACGGTGATGTGATAACGTATCAACGCCCACCGCTATTCAAATGTTACTGTGTGCTTAATATATACGAGAAAATCTTGTTTTACATTATAAATATTCTAGTCTAAGTTTCTTTATTAATTAGGTTAAATACAAAATGAGGCTAGTCGTGGGTTAGATAGGTTGTGGGTTCGATTCCCACTCGAGGAAATGAAATATTATTTCGAGGTAAAACGAGGTGTTGAGTTCCGCTCAACCCGCAATGCCTCTAGAATTCGGCGGAAAATGGCGAACCTCTATCATTCAATAGTAAGACACTGCAAGGTACAATTTTAAGACACTCCCTTCCCCACTTTCCGCCCAATTTTCGAGACATCGCGTGTAAGTAGCAAAACTCAACGACGCGCTTTGTCTATCAGAGCGGGAAAATAAGAATGACTAAATATAATACTTTTATTGTAACACGTGGTTTATATTGAATGAACTTTAATTATAGCAATAAATAATTCACTATTAGAAAATATTGAGAAAAGTCTTTTTTACCGAAACATTTTAAAAGTATTATAAAATTGATAGTTTTATTTTCCTGAAAAAAGAGATCAGAGAGTTGTCTGACAAAGTGATTTTGTACGAATTCTTTTTCAATAAACTTAAAGAATAAGAATATCTATCAAAACAGTCTATTTTTAATTTCAGGCATTTTAATGCCTGTACATTTTTTAATAAAAAACTATATGGTGCTTCCATAATTGGTTTATTGTAAATGTTTAATAAAAACGAAGAAATGGATTATGATACTGTGTAAAACTGTATACATATAGTTGCATGTTTGATTCCTGCTAGGGGATAAATAAAATATTATAATAATAAATATTTTCGTTGATAAAAGACCGTTACGACACTCAGCACCAAAAATTAATCTAAAAAAAAGTGATAAGTGCAGAATGGTGTATTTTAAAGATTCAGTTTAATTAGGAAATGAACCACCCTACTTTATACATTTATAATATACGATATATGTTGAACTAAATTTTATTCTCTTGCTTGCTTCACAAAAGAACGGAAACAGAAAAAAATGAATGGCATTTTCGACTTGTTATTCGGCAACACATTTGGCAGTCGTCGTTTTTCATTCCAAACCAATGTCAATACCTTTTAAATTTATGTCGGTGCATACCATCGACTTTGATACGCACAGACAAGTATAGAACATTGAACTATTTTTATCCGACGGTCTTATGTTAGTTGGTTATCTATTTATATAACAGTTAAAATATAAACAAAGTTGAATAGTTCACAGTCTTCCACAAGAAATACTCACGAACATTCTTTCATCATAGCTATTTGAATACTGCAAGTGCTGATAAATTTTCTTTAGACATTTTCATGTACAAGAGGTGTACAAGAGATTTTCATACAAAAATATGTTGTTTTTTTTAGCTTCTCGCTGTATTTCGCACATAATAGGATAGGCAGAAGGAACCTGGGAACTTTGTGTTAAAATACTCCGTTCCCATATATTCACTTGCGTTCCGCACTTTTCTTTTAATCATCGGCAAAATCTGTTAAAAAAATAACAAAAAAGAAATTCTTGATTAGTGTACATACAAAAATATAAATCATTGAATTAAATATAAGTTCAGTGAAATTATTCAATATCTCTTTTTTAAATACACATTAGTTATATATACATTAGTTATCAGCTTCACGCTGTATGCTGCACACACCAGAGCGAAGAAATGGAAATATAAACGTAAATAAATATTTCACTTCCTCGAGCGGGGATCGAACTCACAACCGTCGCGTTACAGTCGCACCCATGTGCCGCTACGCCACGATGGCCTTAATATATTTGTACATAAATCATGGAAATGCATAACTATACTTATATACTAAGTTTAAGTGTTCCCATGGATTTTAGCCAAATAGGTTTTTCATCACAGCACTTAGCACTTGGATATTTTTCACAATAACCTGTCAACACTAAAGTACATTCAATATTTCATGTCAACATCGTAAATTACTTTGTTTGCAAAGTGTACATTTAAGAAGCCAATCAAGTTGACGAAGGCCTGGTACGCCAGGTATACTCCTATATTTTGGTGTAGGTACCTACCATATATACCGCAAATCTTTGTTTTCAAGAGATTCGGTTTCAATCGATAGTTTATTAGTACAGTTTTGATTTTGATTAAAATTTTGATAGTATCGCTTATTTTATATAGTGTAGTTTATATTGTTAATCTATTTGTCTTTATTTACAAATTACTTGTACCTGTAAGGAAAGATTTTTTGTGATAGATTAAAATTCAATAAATATATTTTTTAAAGGTTATCTAATTTATCTGTTTTGTTATTATTATAGTATGGTAGATAGAATAAATTTTATTTATCATAATTTTATTTTTCATAGTACTATAATTAATTATTTTTAGTCGATATAAAAAATCGATCACAGTACTACGAAAATAAAATATTTGTAAATTTCAATTAAGTTTTATTATTTTAATGTACTTATTAGTGCATATAATATGAAATATCAATTATTTACAAAAATACAAAAATAAATCTGTCCTTACCTGACGTGTTCGAGTGACTTTTCCCTTGTATAACACAGATTTTTTTTCCAGTCGATCCAGTTCACCGTGATGTGGGTGCTGTTTGTGTTGATCGTACTCCTCAATGGATCTGTCATAGCTGCGTTGTTGTGCACCAACGCTAGGAAGAGCAGGATGAACTTCTTTATCATGCAATTGGCTATCGCAGGTAATAATATTATTTTTGTTTTTATTTCTTTAATTTCAAGTCAGATGGTTATTGTACAGCCCTATTGTACATTTTATGTCTTTAGAGAAATCTTTAATTTATATATAGGTATTATGAACCACTGAGTAAAATCGGAACCCACCATCCCACAATCCCTATCCCGAATAGCTATATTCGGTGAGCATGGTGGAACTCTACCCTGTTGTTAAGACACTCCGTTCTCAATTTCGGAGACATTTCCTGTTGTGTGGTAAAACTTAATGTAGAGCTTTCTCTTGTTACTAGAGCAAATAACCGAAAATAATTCATTCATCGACAACCTCTTCACTCTCTCGATTTCTCCGCCACCAACTTTCGTAAAGTCAATTATGTAAGATTATAATATACGTGGCGGAAGGACGGAAAAATAAATAAATATTTACTCAACATTCTAAAAATATTGATGTGTATTTACAGATTTGTTGTAAGATAGAAACACTTTAGAACATGTTTTCTATCGAGTTTGTTTACTTGTTTTCCACATGATATAAAAATAAAGATGATGATATATCTGAAATCTTTTGTTTTTATTCGTTCCGATGATTGCAAAGTTTGCTAGGGTGCTATAGAAAACCTTTAATCATTTTAAAATACTGTAAATTTAGCTATTTAAAACTTTTAATCTGGCATTTCAAACATGAAAGTAAAAATGGGAGCCAAGTTCAATAAGTAGGCTCTAATTTTTTAGATAATGCCAAAATTTATATACGTATTGTTTTATGCAATAAATTGTACACAAACAAAATAAATATGTACACTTAAAAGATATGATAATTAAGTTTAGTAGAGATAGCAGTTTTAAATGCCACCGTCTGTCGAAAATATTGTCAAGGCAAAAACTAATCGTAAATGTTCCTTAAAAAAATTAATATTTAAAGAAAATATATAGAATTCAGTTATGTTATATTAGAAACAGTATTAAAATAGGTATATTGTTAAAAGCTAAGAAAAATATATTACACATTTATTTTATTTGTAATATTGTGATTTTGTTAGGTAATCTTAAAATTGTTCGTCCTTTTATACATAAAGTAAACAAAGTGATCCCTGAGGGGATTCTCCTATTGTAATAATGATACAACCTTTATATATTATAAGGGTATGAATTTAGGCTAATTTTATTATTTACACTGCGTATTACATCAAAGAAAGCCAATAACCAGATTTTAATCAAAAAATAGGGATGGTCCAATTCTGCTTCGTTAGAATGTGGGTACAAAATTTTGCAAGTATAAAGATTAATTTTTAAATTGTTTTTGATTTTGTTTTGATACTGAAAAGAAAGGTTTATACGAGGCACGTATTATACACAGAATATTAAAAAAAAACCATAAAAATCTAAACAAAACCTCTTTTTTTAAAGAAAAATGCACAAAAACAAAAAATACTATACTCGTAGCGAGAAAATTCCACGAATGATCCCTCGTTAATCAGTATACCGCGAAAATTTCATTTTATCTGAAGAGCTTCAGCCTCTAACAACGTTTAATAAACACCAAACTTCCTCATGTTTCTGCTTGTATTTTTAACGAATCTACAAATTTTTCCATCACTTTATTATAAATGAAGTAACGTTTAGTCCAAACATCGCGATTGTAAATAAACGGCGTATCAACTCGAATGAACCAGAGCTGGCCGTGAAAATTATTTCTGTTCAAATCTGGTTTTTATAACTCGACAATAAGGAATATCGACCTATCTTATTTCTTTATAATATTTTCTCGTTTACTTTAGTTTTTGCGTAAATAATGCGAATTTACGTGATTCAATCTCATGTAAACTCACATAGGTTATTTACGTATAAAATACTAAAGTTGTCTGACCATTCTATCTTTGGAAATCGGGGCAAGTTTTGTTTTGTATTTTAATTCATCCACTCTTTTGTATTACGCATTGTAATGGCGATGACAAGAGAAATGTTTTGTCACTATATTTACTGTTATAATGTGTGTTTTACAGTTAAATAATTCAATGTGATTATATGTCTTATCTTTTTAACATTTTTATAAGGTTATTTCACAATTTAGAAAGAAAAATACTTATTTTCAAAAGTAATTATAGTCTCCGGCCTCTTTATTACACAAATAATAACTATATAAATATCTGAAAATCGAATTAAGCACTTGTTTCGCATCTCAACACGCGATGTCTCAAAAATTGAGGGAAAGTGGAAACAGAGTGTCTTAACACTAAGTTCTCCTTACCTACCTATTAGTGGAAGCGTAAGGTAAAAAAAGAAAAAGGAAATCTTATTAAAAATATATATAAAAGTTAATATTACAGTATTTTCCAATTATAACAACTTCATTTTTATCACGGACAAGTTATTAAGTGTCTTAAGTGCTTTGTCAGATGCTGTAAGGAGATCTTTAACTGTGGATACTCTTTTATTATCGTTTTATTGTCGAAAATACAAAAATTAGTGCTAAATTGTTACTTTTAAAGCATATTATACCTATTTTAATAGCTCCATATCTATTTCTTCGTCTAGACAAAAAAAATGTTTTCTTTTCTGTTTACACTAAGGAGCTATAATTTTACGCTGTATCTGTTTATGTGAATTTTCTATTAAAATGTCTTCACATTCAATTGCATAGATTTGCAGTGTATGCTAAAACTTTGGAAAAGATCGTTCGAGTTGTAATAACGTTTTTTGATATCTCATTCATGCCCATTTGTATTCAAGTAACTTTTTTGATTTTATATATATTTTTTGTAGCTTCACGTAGGCAGAGGGAACCTGGAACCTAATGTTAAGTAAGACACGCCAATACTCTGAATGGGAAGTAATACACTTTCGTTCCCTAAGTTAAGCCGAATCCCCAAGGCATTGCGTGTTGAGTGGCAAAATTAATATTAAAAATTTTATTTCCTCGAGTTGGAATCGAACTCAACCTGTCGCGATTATAAGGCGGGCTTGTGCCCGTGCACCACGACTGGCGTCATAGAACGAAATTCTTCAAACGAATTAATAGAAACACTTAATTTTTTTGGATAAAGAATGACATATAAATTAATTATGTCTACAGTGTCCGTCCGGCGACTTCAAAACAAACTGATGCGTTTTAATAAAATGTTATGACATAATTTTTCTCACGAGTCCAGTGACACTTTGACATGTTGTAATTTGTACAGTGTCTGACACAGTGAAGTATAAACTTTTGTATATATTTTTAAAAGCTATGGTGTCATTTTATTCTTATTAATTAATGTAAAATTGTCAGTATAAAATTTCTTGCAAACGTTTACGTAAATTATTACATGATGTAATTATTTATGGTATATTGATGGTAATGTAACATATAGTATTCATATATAAGAAGAGCAATAAATTGTACCCAAATAGTTTAACCATTGTTAATAAAATCCCTACAAAATAGAATCAGTATACGCTTATCGGTAATTGGGATATAAATTTTATTAACATACTGACAAGTTGATCCTGGCCTTACTTTCGATATTTCAGGATTAAGGAGGATTTTATATAATGTAGATATAATTTTAACCTGTTTTCAGGTTTATGTCTCTAGCGTATGGAGAATATATTCATGTTTCAAAAAAATATGAATCCATTTTTTGGGCTCTTACTTTAAAATGTCGTTTTTGCCAATTAATTCTATTTACATAAAAAATACATATTTTTCTTCTACAGATTTGTTCGTGGGATTAATAAACGTATTCGTCGACATCGTGCAGAAAATGACCATAGCGTGGCTGGCTGGCGAATTCATGTGTAAACTAGTGAGATTCCTTCAGGTAAAATAAAACTCGAAACGTATATTGAATTCTTACTGTAAACGCGTGGAAAAACAGCGTTGAGTTTCACCATTCGACACGGGATATCTCAAGTTTAGTAGGAAAATGGAGATCGGAGAGTCTTGTCGGAATAAAACTGGAATTGTTCATATATAAAGCTAGAAAAATAAACATAAATTGTACTTTAATTGGAGAGATCGTTCAAAATATTTTTGACACTCGACCTATTTCCATTATTCTGTTATAGCGGATTGATAGTTTTATACACCTTGTTTCGTTTTTATGACTTATAAATGTTTCAAGAGTCTTTTATAATATTTTTCTTTGTGGTTTATATTTTTGTTGTTTTAAATGTTTACATTAATTTCTAGCTACCATATTTTTCTCTACAACAAAGAATAGAAATAAAATTGTCTAATATAAATAAAATATAATAGAGATCCAGGTAGTAAATATATTGTGTATTGAATTGAATTGAAATTGTTTTGTATTGTAACGAAATTGTATTGAATAAAATGAATTAAAAGAAAAAAAACCAAAATATTTCTGTAATATATAAAAATACATTACCTATTTGGTAAGATTATACGGCTACGGTAATATATTGAATATATTTTTATTATTACAATTTTTAGCTTTGTAGTGCCAAGACACACCGTTCAAACTTTCCGCTCAATTTTCAATTCTATTATATAGGAACTTATTATTTTATATTGAAAATTTTGAAACCTTACTATTGACCTATTAAAAGTAAGCTTAATTGTCACTTGCCGCTAGTGTCACGTGTCATTGCATAATTGTAATACAATTTAACTGTATACATATTCATATTAATTTTATTTGTTCGAGTTTCAACAGTTCGAGTTTGGATAAATTTCAATAAAACGAAACGTTGTTGTGCATTCGATTTCTGTAAACAATTATAGTAAAAGTTTTTATTTGTATTCAAATATATGTACATTCTAATATAGGTACATATGTATGTAGGTGTAGTACATGAGAGACGGATGGAGAGTGGGACTGCCTCGCTCTGATAGACAAAGAATGTGTAGTGTTCAGTCACTCAACACACAGGGTCGACAAGTTAATAAAGTTGAAATTCGCTGTATATGATTTCAAGTAATTGCTATTAACTATAGATAATTATTTCATTATTAAATATATGATTCGTCTTACAATGGGAGAACACAGAGAAAAGTGAAAAACGGAGTATGTTTAGGGAGTGACACTAGGAAGCTAAAAAACATAATAATAAAAAAAAATCATTCGAGTAGTTGTCAGGTTATGTCCATTCGTTTTTTTATATATCAAAGAAATATTTGCGTTATTTTAGGTACTAATTCATGTTTTTCTTATTCCATAGGGGGTGGTCATGTATGCATCTACATATGTTTTAGTGGCGCTAAGTATAGATAGATGTGACGCGATCACTAATCCTATGAATTTTTCCGGAAGTTGTAAGTTCTAAAAAACATTTTTAATTATTTATTTATTTTTAAGGTTTAAAATTGGAAATAAATTAAATTAATATATAAAAATCTATTATCTTCTTTCTATAAAAACACGCCATGTCATAATAATAATTGAATATGTTAAAAATATATTCAAAGTCCTTGCACTAACTAAGAATGTAACTTCTCATCTAATTACGGTAAAACTCCTGGGAAAAATAAGCTTCTTCTAAACTATGGGATCTTAATGGACTATGTCTTTTCTTTTTATTATAATAGAGTACATTTAAAGATAAACTTACAAAGAATATATGTACCGTGCACTCAGTTAAGGATGTTAAGGGTCTTTCTCCACTTCTGCTATATTTCACCTTAGATATGTCAGCGATATTCTTATAACTATTTATGTATAAATGGCTTTTTTTAAATAAAATTATTACAAAGTGAAATGATTTAGATGGACAAGACGAAATTCGAGCATTGGTACGCAAAATTTGAGATAGAAAGATGAGAACAGCGATATTAGAAATGTCCAAAAATTTAGTAAAACGAATATATTTAAATATATTATATGGATAATTTAATTATTTTTTATAATTTTACAATCATTAAATCATTCAATGTTTAAAATTAATGTTAAACAACAACTAACATTAATCGTATCTTTTATAGCTTTGAAACATAAAATTTCCTACTGAAGTAAGATCCTAAATGAGGCTATTATACTAAGGAAACCATGTGCAGTTGGACAGTAGCAGCTATTATATACGTTTTTTATTTTTCAGGGAATCGTGCGCGAGGCCTCATTGTGACAGCGTGGCTTCTAAGCATTGTGTTCTCCATACCTATACTTGTTTTATACCATGTTAAGGAAGTACAAGGTAAGATTTTTATCTCTTTTGTGTACTTTTGGAGTTTTTATAGTCATTACTTAAATAAACTAATAATCTTCAAAATTATTTATAAATAAATTCTTTAAGCCTAAAATTAATTAATTAAAGTTTCAATAATTTTTATTATAACTTAAAATTTGCAATTTTAAATCATATTTGAATATAAAACTTAATAAAAGAGAAATTTCTCGTTAATAAATTTACAATTTATCGCTTATATACTCAGCCATTTTATTAGCGAAAATGATTTTTTTCAACAAATCATAAAGATATTGGAACTTAATATTTTATTTTTGGATTTTGACTGGTTTATTTACAGCATTAAACAAAGTAGATAGAAGGAATTTAGAGTTAAGACATTCCGTTCACTTCTTTCCATTCATTTTAAAGACATTGCGTATTGAATTTTGTGTTGAATGTCGAAAATTAACCCTGTGTTTTATCTCATTAAATAAGAAAAATGAAAACAGGGCATTTGTGTTTGTTTTGGTTGATTTAAGCAAAAATGCTAAACCGATTCCTATAAAATTTGTATGGAACCATCTGTGGAGTATAGTTTATTAGATTACGAAACTGAAAATATAAACATAAAGTTAGTACCTACGCTACGTAGTGATCTATGACGTCATCTTGATACTTATTATTATAAGTCATTCATTATTATTTTACGAGGAGAACTTGCCAGCAAAATTATTTTTTTTATTAGATACGTCTACATGAAAAGATTAATATATATGAAATTCAGCAGTATATTTTTATTTTCCTATGAACGAACATACATAGAACTTATAATAATATATTATGATAAAGAAGATGTATACGTTTTTATCTGCCACAAAATATATCTAAATATATAATCAGTTTCTTTACTCCTTTAAGTCTTTTAGAAGCTTTTTTGATTAAGTCAATTTTAAAATTAATAATTTTCGCTTATCAACATAATGCACCTTTATGGAACGTCTCACATACCTGTCCAACCGCAATAAGCGTTAGTCCATATCTCATTTAATGGAACACTAATAATTGGTCTCTGGGAATTGGTAAATGTGGTCTCTGGGAAGAAAATATATGTCGTTAAGTTAGCACGCAATGTCTCGAATTCAGTAAGAAGAGAATCCCTGGAATGTCTTGACACGTAGTTTCTCTTTATATAATGTTCTAGATAGAGGAGAAAACCTAAAGCTAAAAAATGCGTGAAATTGTGTATGGCTATAATATATAGCAAAATATTTTAGCCATTAGGTTACAAAAATAGCTTTAAAAACGGATTTTAAGTAAATAAAATGTAAACTGTTTTGTATTTTTAACAGTGTTTTACGGTAAAGTCAAATAGAGACCAGATAATAACTACTAATGCCTAATCTTTGATTTCCCAAGACATCGCAAGTGTAAATACAAAGAAAAGACTAAGAAGGTTTTTGGCTGTCCATATTCTAAAGGTCGCTCACATTTATTTTTTGGGCCCTAGAGACGTTGAATTGTATAGAAAGAATTATTTTGATTTACATTTTGATAATGTTTGAAGTTTGAACTACGAATGAAATGAACTTAAAAATAGCTTAACGAAAGATAGAAGCCATAATAACCACAGATTTCTTATTAATATAAATCACCCGAGAACAAATTATTACCAAAAATATATTCCTGTGCTAAATAAAAGCATATGAATAGTAATAAAAATATTATAAAAAAACATCTACTTCTTACAGGTCAGCTGCAATGCTGGATAGATTTGGGGGAAGCCCGAAACTGGCAGATTTGGATGACTCTTGTCTCAATAATGATCTTCGTGCTACCCGCCCTGGCAATAGCAGCCTGCTACGCGGTTATAGTACTGACGATATGGACAAAGAGCAAGGCCGTGGTTATGAGTCCTCCAATAAACTCTAGCAGAACGAAAACTCTTAGAAATGGTACGTCAATGTCTCGGGGTTTTGGTGAAAAAGTATGTAAATATAAAAAAGTTATTTAACAATTAAGCCGCCTAATATATACCATATATTTATCAACTATATACTAAGTGGTGCGTGTAGAACGGAGTGTCGCACAACTAAAAAATATATAAGACGAATCTTAATCCCAAATAATGTTTTGCATTTTTTTGCATATTTGCATATTTTATTATAAAAAAAAAATATAAATATTACAATTTTTCAATCACAATCTTAACTTTTTACTCTAATACCTCGGTGAGTAATTGTTACCTTAAAAGAAAAAAAATCATGACTATTTTTTTGACACAATATCTTTGAACCTTTCAGGGCAGGTAGAATGCGACCCGGATTCACGGCGCGCCAGCTCCAGAGGTCTAATACCGAGAGCGAAAATCAAAAGCGTGAAAATGACTTTTGTCATTGTTTTCGGTAAGTATTTTGTCGTAGAAGCTATGGATGTGGCTTCGATTTCATTCGTAGCAAATTTGTCGAACTAAATACTTTAAATTGACATAACTTTTTTATTTATGAACCGATTGTAATAAAACAAACCCTATATGTTTTCGGAAGCTTGCCAAAATCCAATAGTGAAAACCGCATCTAAATTGGTCAAGTCGATTCTGAGATTAGCGATAACAAACGCACAGATAAACGGACACACAGACAAAAATTTTAAAAATCATTGTTTTTGGTTTTATTAGGTTAATAAAAAATCCCAATAATATTTTTTTTAAATATCTTCCAAGTACAGACACCGACCCTCTTACGATTTTATTATAAGTATAGATATGGATTATTTTTTATATTTGAGGCCGTCGTGAAATGGCAAATGGCACCGCATTTGATTGTATCTGGATGATTGTGGGTTCGATTCTCAATCGTAGGAATGATTAATTCAATACAACAAACAAACACCATTTTAACAGTTACTTTATTATGATCACGCGGGCGAAGCCCAAAAAAATTATACAAGTTAGTTCGTAAATAATTATTATGCAAAATAACACATGTTACTCAATAAATAAACTCTGTCTCACACAAACACGTATAATTTAAGTCTTAAATTTGATTAATTATTATTGCCCGACAGACAGACGATCGATATTTTCTCTTCTACTTCTGTTAAAAAATATTTTTAAAAACGCCCGGCCTCGATACAGTTCAAGAGCAATATAATGTATGAGTATTTTTAAATTGCGTTACTTTTAACTTCCTGACTGATATATAACGCATCTGGTGTTTTGACAACACATTCTTTACACAAACATTTTAGGAGCTACTTGATCTACACTAACCGTTTAATAAAACTATATTTTTTTAGTTTATTGTTATCCCATCCTGAAGAAAGGGAACGTAGTGTTAAGATACTCCGTTCCCCACTTTCCGCCGAATTTTTGAGGCGAAGTGGCGGAATTCAACGCCGGGCTTTTGCATTGATGCCAGAGCGAAGAAATGAAAATATTAAGAAATATAGATATATAGTTTTATTTAATATTTTTGTAATTAAGACAATGTTTTAAAAATAGTCATTCATCACGAAATAAAAGAGTATTTTTACTTTGGTCTGTTTAGATTTAGAATGAAATGTTTACAGTTTTTACATTCATTGAATACACCGCCAAAGACATAAAATATTCTGTCAAATCAGCGATGTACTAATTTACTGTCTTATTTTAATTATTATTATCTTTTTTCTGCCATATCACGCTTCGTTATTTTTATGATTTATATAACATTTGGCCTAGATTTTTGTGTAACTTATCAAAAATAACAAGACAAAATTATATGTGTAGAAGCATAATTTTTATTTATTGCCTAAAATAAATTTATGAGGTCGGATAATTTTATATTTTGCAAATGTTACATTACTTCCGCCTAATTCCTTTTAAGTGATTTTTGAGATATTACGTGTTGATTGGCGTAACTCAACATTGCACTTTGTCTACCAGAGAGGAAAAAATAAAATGATTTAAAATGAAATTACTATCTCGAGTGGGAGTCGAACCCATAACCCGTTGGTTATGTCCGTTGATTTACAGCCAAATGCTATCCCACTGCAACAGAACAGCCTTAACCAAGAAATATACCTAACCTACCTATATTTTATTTCAGTATTCATCCTCTGCTGGTCTCCATACATAGTTTTCGACCTTCTCCAAGTGTATAACCAAATACCGACGACTCAAACAAATATGGCGATAGCTACCTTCATACAGAGTTTAGCGTCACTGAATTCAGCTGCCAACCCATTGATATGTTGCATGTTTTCTCCACATATTTATACAAGCTTGAGGTAAGAATTTTTTTTTTATATAGATATATATTTTACGAAAGATATAAATTTTTACACTGGGCCTTGCGAAGTCGGTATAATTTTAAATGTAAAATAGGCACTCCTAAAATGCTGTCAATTATTGACATAAGTTACGTTTAGGTTTCTTCTATACAGATAAAGATTATTACGAAAAATCTTGTCGTACATAACTCTGAGATACGAGTAATTCCCAAATAAATTATTCCAAAATATATAATGCTTATTTAGTAAAATTTGAAAATGGTAGTTTAAATTCATTTAAAATAACTCTAAACTTATAACAACTTATAAAAACATACCAATATATACCAATTAAACTACGTAACGACACGTATAATATACGAACACGCTTATCCTCTGTCTTTTCTAGAATTATATTTATATACAGTATGTTCAGTTACAAATGATATCTTTTCTAGAATAATTGTGGAGAGAGTGCAATTGGAGTTATTGGGGAAAACAGAGGGGAAGCAATTCATTAGATAGGCAGGTTTTTTTTGATATACTCGTAAATGTGCAAAATCTTAAACATTACTAACCCTTGGTCCACTCTTTCCTTTTAATCGGCTTCAATGCTAACAAAAGTTTAATTACTTAAAATATCTCATCATCCATATGGCCTATGCTATATAGGAATTTATCTATTTAAAGTGTCTCTGTTAATGCTGCTTATATATATTTTTGATGATATTGGGTTAAAAATTTACACGATTATAAATTTAATTGTTTTTTACTTCCGTAAGATAACGAGGTTCCCACTTTACTTCACGAAATGTGACGATATGTTATTGTAAATTGTTTTTCGGTTCCGATAATTTTGATTTTAGAAAACATATGAAAACTATTTTTTAAGAAACATAAAAAGTAGAACATTGCGCGTGCTTTTAAATGTTTCTTAAAAAGTATTTTCTTTCTTAAGTATGGAAAAAAATCCCTAAAATGTTCCCTTTAAAAATGTAAAACCATATGATTTAACGTAGCAGTCTAGATTGTGCTACATCTGAAATTTATCCTTTCCTAAGTATGGTATGTTTTAAAAATGTTGAAAAAGCGATATTGATCATAATTTACCTTTGTTAACAATTTTATTTCACGATTTAATAAGGATTTCAAAATTATAAACAAGATATCATTAACTGTGTTAATGGTACTAATATATGCCAGTTAATATTAATTTACAATTATTATAGCTAAAACAATAAAAATATAAATATTTGTTTATTATATTTCAGACGAGTACCACCATTTCGCTGGCTCTGGTGCGGTAGGAAGCGACGTCGCCACGTGCGTGGAACAGTACGATCCCGTTCAGATTCTACCGCCAATTCCGATTTATTGAGCTCTACCCACGCGAGACGGTCACACTCTATAGCTACAGTACGTTATTTAAATGCTAGTAATTATTTTATGTTTGATCACTTTTAGACTTTTAGAAAAAGTAAACTCTTTAATGCTATGTGTAATATTTTTTACAATATTTTGGACCCTCCTAAAAACTTAACTGATTTTAGATTATACGCCAACGGGAAGCACAACTTATAAAACTTGATTTATTTCTTTATTAGTATTGTAAGTTCTCATATTGTGCCAAATTTCATAACTGAATTTCAAAAAGCAGTAAAACCAAAGCATTTAGCTTTTGAATTAGAAGCTGAAAATCAGAATGTTTGATATTAATTTCAGCTTAAAGCTTCCCAACGTTCTGCTAATATTTAAAATGTGAGAGTTTCTGAGGTTGGAAATTTGTTC
Source organism: Heliconius cydno galanthus (assembly GCA_036379175.1). Classification (NCBI taxonomy): domain Eukaryota; kingdom Metazoa; phylum Arthropoda; class Insecta; order Lepidoptera; family Nymphalidae; genus Heliconius; species Heliconius cydno. Next base: position 369,899 of record JAKRZM010000425.1, on the reverse strand, counting down.
TACTTCCACGCAGAAACTACTGCACTACTACGAAAGAACTATAACTATTTAGATGTAACTATAATTGTAAGATTATAAGATTTTGCGTAGCTGTAAATGATATGGTAATAAGTTTAAGCGGGCGAAGTCGCGAGTGGGTCGCTAGTTACTAAATAATTATATCTCTTTATTTCAGATATTAAATCGCACTCGTAGTAGCAGCATATCTCGATCTCAGGAACAACGTCGCACACAATTACTGGTTCTTCTGCCGTCGCGGGACTGACAGCGACCTACCGCGCCAGCACGCGACGTAATGCTTTGATAAACATATTATATTTAATAATAATTACAGTACGATCGAAGAGTTGTGGCTGCCCAGAAATTAACCGTTGATGGTTGCGCAAATTTGATCTTTGATTTTCTTATTTTAATTTTTTTCTCCCAAAAGGCTCAAAAACTCTAATTTCAGGGCAGACGACTCGTCGATGACAGTTTACTTTAATATATTATGATCAAATAAATATAAGGAAGTAGTGTAATTTTGAGTTTTTTTGTAAAATTCTCTCTAAAATGGTAAAGGCTAATGTAGAAATGTGATACGTTTGTGCCATTTTCAAATTTCAACTGTTTTAGTATATAATTATAATGTATTTAAATTCTATTATGTATATATTTATTAGAAAATATCATAGCATTAACAAAGCCATAGTTGTATGTGTATCTTGCCACTCTGGTGAATGATTTTTTTGCTTCACAAAGCAGGATAGGCAGATTTAATCTGAGAATCTAATGTTAAGACACTCCCTTCTTCATTAAGACACTTCCATTTCATAATTTCCACAGAAAGTACAAAACTCTCTACAAAATTTTACAGTTCTTTACATTATGTTGCTATATATGCTTATAAATTACAACTATGGACATGAATTTCCATACTTTACAATGTTATTATTTGTTTTTTAAAGTAGTTTTTAAATAGATCATGATGTGTGGAGAAGTCTCGGCGAAAAATGGAGAACGATGTGTCTGAACACTAGATTCCTTCTGCCTACCCCGCTGTTCGGGATACAGCGTGAAGCTCATAAATATAAAATTATTCTTTATTTTATAAAAAAAATATACATAAATACAAAAAAAGAAACCAAATCTTTTTGCTACAATAAGTAAAATATACAATGTTTATTTTAAAGAATAAAATTGTCATTCGCTTATTTATATATTTGAAACTGTATTATAAAATTTAAATTTAGCGAATATCTTGTCGCCTCTTATATCCTTTTAAAGAAAAGGTTATCTAATGTTAGAAAACATATTTTTTTATGAATTAACTGTTAAAAGGGTTAAAAAACCGGCCAAGTGCCAATCAAACTAGCATACAAATGGTTCTGTATCGATTTATAAAAACGGCCAATAATGTTAGTTGGATGTGCCCCCTAAATAGTAATATATTTTAAAACGTTTTTGTATATAGCAGCAATAGAAATATATCATTTGTGAAACTTTTAATTATGTTACTATCACAATTCATGAGATATAGCCTAGTGACAGATGCATGGATAGGCAGACAGCGGAGTCTTATTAATAGGGTTCCCTTTTACTCTTTGGGTACGGAACCCTATATATAGGAATGTGAGATCTTTCATTTTATATCTCAAGGTGACTGATAGCAAGTAGATGTATATGTACAATAAAATATTATTCTCTAATATTTTGATCATCTCATTTCCAAATCAATTTAAAAAAATATAATAAATTATAGCGTAGCTTAAGTACAGCTTTAAGCTTTATTTTAAGTTCTAAATTTGGTTCTAAAATGTACATAATATATTTTTTGGAAACGCTAAGACGAAACCAAAGAGCTATATATTTAATTTAACATAATTTAATAGGAAAATAAGTATTATTTTACTAGTTTTGTGTTATTTTCTAAGATGCTTATAATTTGATCTGGATTTTATAATTTTTTTATTAACTTTTAGCAAACAAAATTTACCAGCAGTATTGTTATTTTTCAAGAAAAACAACATCACTGATATATCGAGGGAATGATTTTCTATTAAACAAAAGCAAACAGATGATCAACAGTACAGATAAGATGTCACGTGTAATTTTTCCGCCGAATTCGTGAGACGAGCGAGGAATGAAAATATTAAATATTCAATTGCCCTGATTGGGAATCAAACCCATAACCGCTTGAATTAAGAATTAGAGATTAGCACGTTCAACCAAGCAAACTCTTCACCTTTATTATATCAGTATAGATGTATCATTGTTTTTTCAAGTGGAATTTTGGGCTATAACCATCGATTTCAGTGACACAGTATTTTTTATTTTTTTACAATTTTATAAGCACTAGTCGGCCATAGCAGTAATTTAAGTTTATATTAATTTATTATTATTTTAGAATAGTTTATGGCGGTATTTACTTTGCGAGCTATAGTATTAGGTCTATAAATTGATATATGATTGTAATGAATTGTACTTTTTCAAATCTATTAATGTTATTTAAGAATTCATGTAAATAGGCTACATTGTGTGTACAATTATTTTTGTACTGCGAGTCACTTGTGAATGTTCAAAAGTATTATCCAAAAAAATTATAATATAAATTGTACTATAACTGGTGGTTGTTTTAATTTAAATACAATAGTATATAAAAAGAATTGAAAAGTTACTCAATTAATCATATTTAGTCCATAGTTAGAGTCGTCATCGTGCTTTAAGCGCAGGGGAAGCGTACGACTGTTAACACAATGGTTCTGGGTTCGATTCCCAGTCGGGAAATAAAAAATGTATGTTATATTTTTATTTCCTTGCTCTGGTAACGAGGCACGAGACCCTCTGTCCTGCTATGTCCGAGGTAAAGCTTGAAGCAAAAATCCCAGAAATTTTTCGCTAATGCACCATAATTATTCTTATTTTTTATAACTTAAACAGTGGAATAATGCATATTACCGAGTACACAATTTATTTAACACCCCGTTTTATCTTAATATAACAAAGAAATAAAATAAATAAACTTCGCGCACACACGTGCTGCTTCACAACTAGTCCTCAATATAAAAAATAAGTTTTCCTTAATGGTAATCGAATCCACAATTATATCGCTTCATTTACACAAAATGACAATTTCTTATTCTAATACATGTATTTTTTGCCCTAGAATGCATAAATTAAAGACAGTACCGCAAAGCAACCCTTTTATAATTGAAATAGTCTTTTAATGAACTCGTTATAAGGGTGACTCGTCTATATGGTGTAGATGTCTGTGTGCAACATGAGTGCTATTGTCCCGACATATTCAAGGATAATTAAAATAGTTTTGTGGAAGAGGTCACGTAATTACTTACACTGTCACGCGGTAACAAAAAATTAAAAAATCCTTTCTACATTTTTTTAGGGAGTGTTGTGGCACAGTGAAAATAGATTATCTTAACACTGATCTCCCTGTGTAACCCTCGTGGGGATGGGGGGGGGGTGTAAGCGTGAAGCTGCTTTTCTATCATATTATATTATTAACATCTGTATTTCGCGCATGAATCAGTAGTTCATAAGTAAGTGGCGAAACTCTACGCCGTAACTTGCCTTATCATTAGAGTGAAGTAATGGTCAAGTCATGTACTCTATTAGGCTTGACATCACACCTTACAAGAATCTATTATTTATTGTCTTTTATTTTTTTTTATTGCTATTTTATATGTTTAATATTTATTTCATTTGCTATATATTTGCACTTACGCATTGAATGCTGATACCTAGAACAATACATTAATATATGCAAGATAAGAAAACCTCTTGTCTATACGAGTATATATATGTATGTAATCTATTCTACAGTATTCGGGATATTGCTGATTTCAATACCGCGTTTTGTCTGTTCATAGGGAAGAAATGAAAATATTTTATTCCCCCAAATGGGGATAGAACTAACAACCATCACATTAACTCACCCCATTGGGCCACGAAGTCCTTTTCAAGAAACTTGTATTCAAGTTGTCATAGCATTCAATATTCCAAGAGGGATGAAATTGAGTTTTCTGTCAACAAGTTTCTTTGGAGTTTATTTGCGGATGCAATGTGGGTTGCGAAAATTAGTTTAGAAATATTATATTATTGACATCATCCTTATCGTAAGCACTTATATATATAAGTTCTGTTATCATAGTTTTGTAGTGGATTTGATTTATTTATTATCAATTATACAGTAAATGTGTATCTCATCCTGGCTATTGTGACACTAAGACCGTCACCGTCCGAGCAGTGTAAGGTAAGTTAATTATTATCCTTTTAAAATACGTTTCACGTATGCAGCAGGATAGGCAGAGAGCTAGTGTTAAGAAACTGTGTTTCCCCCTTTCAGCAAAAATTTGGAGGCATTGTGTGTTGACTGGCGGAATTCAATGTCGCGCTTTGTCTCGGCACCAGAGCGAAAAAATAAAAATAAACATTTTAAATAAATATTTCATTTCTTCCTGTTGAGATGGAACCTGTATATACTACCTACCTATACTTACCTTTTACTTGATTTTACTTGTTGAGCGACAGAGTTTAACGTCAAGCTTTGCCTATAAGAGCAAAAAATGAAATTAATTCCCCTGGGTGGGCGTCGTACCCGTAACCTTTGAGGGGTTTTTACGTTACTTTTTTTCACACTAAAATAACTTTTTTCAGGGAATAGAAGTGCAAAACAGAAAATAATCTTTGGCTTATTTAAAAGTAACTGCCTGCATGTACTACCTACTAAGTAACTGACTTGGCTATCAATACAGCAAGACAGTGGAACGTTGTTGAAATTAAAGTGAAAATATAATACAATTCATAATGTCTGAATGCCTCATTATGACAGTACCTTGCGATTTGTTTTATCTTGGAATTCTTGTAATTGTTTTCTATTTATTACTCTTTCTTTTGTATAATTATTTCTGTGTAGATACAGGAACAATTAATAATAATAATAAAAACAAAGAAACGTTATTGCAGAAACATTGATAAGCGTGCTCATTATTAAGCTTTAAATGCTCATAGCGTTCTTGCTATGGCATATTACAGATTATTATTATCTATTTGAATTTTTTTTTTCCTAGCCTGCACCATTCCAATGTTGGGCAAAGGCCTCTCTCCACTAAAATAATGATATTTGATAAATAAATATATAAAATACTTTTTAGAATCATAACCTAATTAAAAAACATAACAGATTTTGTGCACGTCACCTTACGTGACAAAAGTTATTTGGAAATTATACCACATTG
>JAKRZM010000425.1:318291-363227 GCA_036379175.1 Heliconius cydno galanthus | reverse complement strand
TAACATGGCGGAATAAATTGGCATGTTAAATTAATAAGTATTTTAATATATTGGTGTATATTGAAAATATTACAAATATCAGAAAAAAAAGTATCCTATGTTCATCCCGAGACCCTCAAGTATCTCTCTATGAGTATTTTATCACAATAAAATTAGCGGTTTGGCCCTGATTGCGTAAAAGACAGACAGACAGACAGACAGACAAACAGAGTTACTTTCGAATTTATAATATAGGTATAGATATATACATTCTACTATAATAATGCAGTGCAATCGAAAAAAGTCATCTCTTATATCAGGGCGATTTTGCTCCTCTGAGTATAGTAACGAGCAAATTGTCATCTAGAGATACGTATGAAGATTTTATGTAAGGCGCTTGGCCTTCTTAAAACATATTTGATGTCAACTAGACGACCAAAACAGTCCGTCTGATTATTATTTTTGTTATAAGTTATTCTTCATTTTTTGTTTTTTTTTAATAGGTAAACCACGTAGCAAGAGGAAAATAAGTTTGTAAGTAGTGCGGCTTCGAATAAATATGAAAGTATTCTGTATACATGAGTCAACCTAGTCTAGCATATAGTTTTTAAATACAAAGTTTAAGATATTTTTACTCATGTATTCCTTACTTGGTGTGATTTACGAGAGGATCAAATTCACGCTATACACTTCACGCTGTATCTCGCACATAGCAGAACAGGCACAGAGGACCACGTACTCTAGTGCTAAGACAGATTGAAAAAGATCCTACAGTTTTTGAGTACCTCTTCTATTTTTGTCCATAAATGAGGATCTGAAAGGTAGGAAGTTAACGGGTATCTGAAGTTGTTAAATGAGTTTTTTCTCTCTACTATCCTAAACTCAAATTAAGAAGTGATGACACTAGTTAATGCAAGAGGGTAATTTTGATAAAATCACCTGAATTAAACATAAATAAACCATAATGAATGAAAATATACATACCAAACATGTGAAAATGTAATTGTTGATTTTATAGAAGTACATTTTGTTTTTTCACAGAATTTCATATAAAGAAAAACATTTAGTACGAAATCCTAGCATAGCTCTTATTTAAATATATAAAGAGAAAGCTAAGGAAACATTCGTGGGATAATCTCCAGATGTTTAAGAGCAAGTCCTCGTAACAATCTCGGATTCGCGTACAATTGTAACACACGGAAGGTCATCTCGACAGATCGGTCAATGAACCGCAATTTCAATTTCGTTGACAAAAATAAATGTGAAATAGTTTTGGAGATGAAAGTATATAATTATTTATTACTAGCGGCCCGCTTGCGACTTTATCCATTTGAAAATGAAGATATTTTTATTTATGAACCGATTGAACTAGAAAACACGTGTTAAGTCGCTTGCTTGTGCCCTGCGTCACGACTGGCGTCTATTTCCTCCTATAGGCATGACCTAAACAGTAATATTTTGAGGTATGTACATAAGTGGAATTCTGTTACCAGACTATGGTAATTACGCAATTCCCCCGAGTGGGCTTTAAACTCGCTTATTTCACATTCAAAACTAGAATTTCATATATAACTTTATACCCATTTTATGGGCAGTGGCTCAAATGTGACTGTAAACGAGAAGGTTGTGGGTTCGATTTCCACTCGGGGGAATGAATTATTTCATATTTTAATGTCTCTATGTCTCGGACAACATGGCAAAGAGAGCCTTTGAGTTCTGTGTGGAAATATGCATTGCATAGAAAAGTGGAGAACGGAGAGCCTTAACACTATATTGCCTCTATCTACCCTGCCCGCGTATAGAAGGATACAGCGTGAAGCTAAATAAATAAATAATATTTCATAATATATTTTAAAGCAAAATAAATCGGTAGAATATCAAGTTGAGAACTTTAAACTATATTAGTTTCACAATAAATAACTTAACTGGTACAGCTGCCATAAACTATAAAGTGCAATGCATTTCCTATTGCTAAGATGTCAAAGTTTTGTGGGTTTGTTGAAAACGAACTTGGTTTTCAATTGCCAATATATTATAAGTTTATCGTTTCCGTTTCTGTTGTATGTATTCAATTAATTAGTGACACATATTCTAAATAGATATAAATATTTATAATTATTTGGTTAAATTTTGTATAGAGTAATGCGGTTATTTTTACTTCAAAGCGAGAGCAAAAAAAATATTAATTATTGTTTATGAATTTTATTTTTAAATTTAACAGTCACACGCTTCTGTCACGACGGCCTCGATGTACTGCTATATAATCGTTATTATATATGTATAAGCTAGGCTTTTAGAGCCAGGGCTGACATTTCTTAAAGCACTCTAAGGAATATAGTGGGCCGAGGGAGTTCAGTTTAATATGAAGTTTGAGGACATTGCATCGTCAACACGTAGGCGCGACACAGGAATACTCTCACAAAGCCGTCGTATGTGACCACTTGAATAATTCTATTATAAACATTGTAGGGTTGAAGGTATTGAAAGTGGTATATTATAAAAATGCTATGTGCTATAGTTCAAACGGTTTAATAAAATAATAATTGATATTGAATGGAAATTAACGGAAAAGGTATAGGTAAACTATAAAGCGAAATTTCTTTCCACATTGAAATCTCAGTAGTTTGTTGAATTATTTCGATCTTTGTAGATCTACCTCAAGTTCAGTTAAAGGACTAGACACTGCCCCGAGCTTCTGACCTGCACTCCTGATGGTCACCTAATGCACCAATGTCACCTTATACACTAATGCACCACACGCACCACGATGACATGTAACACTAGAGGAGCTACGGGTGCGATGCCGGCTTTTGAGGTAGATGTACCCATGTTGTATCGATGTTAAAACACTGCCGCACGTAACAAGATGGGCACTCACACTGTAAGTCGAGGGAATGCAAAAAAAATCTTCTCAATGATTTAATATGACTATCAAACCGTACTATAAGTTATTATGACAAATCCAGAATGGCGTACATTATGTAAATAATATACTAAACTATGAGATTGTCATCCCTAACCGTACTTGAAACTATGGCACTTTCAAAAATATACTCGTATGCCATAGAGCTAAAAACGGAGACAAAATTATATTTACCAAGTAAATCCGTAAAGTACCTATTATTATTTTATTATTCATTTTGTTGGACTCTTGTGTAAATTATCGATTTAGAAATGCAGCTTCTTCTGAAATTCCGTATTTTATGAAGAAACATGCGTTAAAATGTGAAACATAAAATCCATTTTAAAACATTCTTAATATTCTTTAATTAGTCCACGGATTCCTACGCCTGTTTATCAGGAATATGAGAAAAAAAGTAACGCTAAAATATAACAAAGATCTTCCAACTTTACGACTATTTTCATATACAGTTAGTCAAAGGGAATGTAGTGTTAAGATACTCCGTTTACAACTTTCCGAGAAACGACTCTACACTGGATATATAGGAATATTTTTATAAAAACAAAATCTACAATCATTTACAAGGTCAACGGAAACCAAATAGAAAACGTCACCGAAACGCCTACCGAGCGTAATGGTATATCAAAATTACAAAGGGTTTCTACCACTAGTTGTAATAACAGCGGTAACGTGTAGATGACTGTGATTGAGAGGGGTCGATTAAATTTTGCGTGCTATTGTTTGACATTATTATTNTTTGAGGCTATTCATGTAAACTAAAACATAAAATTGTCTTCTTCCTTTAAAAAACAGCCGGAATATGACCAATAAATACACTGGTCTGACAGACCCGACGTCCATATGTATGTTATAAAAAAATCACGTCCATAGTTAAAGGTTAATGCGCATTTAAAGATACACCTTAAATTCGCTTACTTGGGTCGATGGAAAAAATCTTCTAATTGATTTAATATGACTATCAAACCGTGCTATCAATTATTATGACAAATCCAGATTGCCGAACATTATGTAAATAATATACTAAACTATGAGATTGTCATCCCTAACCGTACTTGAAACTATGGCACTTTCAAAAATATATGCCATCCATATACCTACAGTTGGTCAAAGGGAATGTAATGTTAAGTTACTCCTTTCAAAACTTTCCTAGAAACGACTCTACGCTGGCTATATAGGAATATTTTTATAAAAACCAAATCTATAATCATTTACAAGGTTAACAGGAACCAAATAGAAAACGTCACCGAAACGCCTATCGCGTAATGGTATATCAAAATTACAAAGGGCTTCTACCACTAGTTGTAATAACAGCGGTAACGTGTAGATGACTGTGATTGAGAGGGGTCGATTAAATTTTGCGTGCTATTGTTTGACATTATTATTTTGTTACAAAACCACTTTAAACCTCGAGGGATGTCGTAGCGCAGGTGCTCAAGAGTGCGGTTGTAAACGCCACAGGTAACGGGTTCGATGAAAAATTGCATATTTTCAAAAAGCAGCAGCATTCGATTCCGCTACCAGAATTCGGCGGTAAGTAGGGGACAGAAATGTCTTAATGAAAACGGAGTATCAGGATACGGCGTGGAGCTTAAAAAAAAACGACTTCAATTATAATATATTTCTATATGCTTGCTTCGTAGTATTTGAAGGTTGGTAATATGTAAATACTTTTGTATAATTAATTAATTATCCCTGCAAAGTGCTGGAGACAATGCCTGGTATTTACGATGTGACTGTAGGCTTCATCTCAATAGTTGTGGTTTAATACTAATAACTTTGAACGATTTTTTTTTCATTGTATAAAAATCGACATCGGCTTAGAGTATTATTTTTTATATTTTATTTTTCTTTATTTAAATAAATATTTTTTTAATATTTTCTTCAATTGTATACTTAAAATTTTTAATAAAAACTAATAACACCAAAAGCTACAAAACCAAAATAATCTAACCTCCTTTGATATTTTCTTACGTCGTGACAATAGCAATCGTTCGCCAAATCGCGAGACTCCATGGATGTTTTATAGCTTAACTTTGGAAATAGATGGTCTATCACAAACCGTAAGAATTTTTGGGCTCGGTCCAAGCTCTAGTGCTTAATACATACAATTTTCATCATTTAAAATCGAATAAAAAATATTTCAAGAAAACCTTTATTACACCTAAGTATAAAGAAGATAAAAATATATAAATAAATATTTTATAAAAAACGACGATGACTAAAATATATCTGTGCCATAAGACATTGTTTTGTACCAAATTTGAAGAGTTCACGGGTACACTGTGGGTTTTGATTCCCTTAAGAGTTTTGAAAATTTGTGGCATAAACGGCAGCTGTCTATTGATTATAGCTCACGTGACTAGAAAATAACTAAAGATATTATAAATGTAAGTTTTCTGAATTTTTCTCAAGCCTAAGGCTTAGAGGCTTAGGCTAAAATAAAACCATAACTTATTACAAATTATTTTATAACTAGTATTAATAAAAACACAGATCCATTTGTTTAGTTTTTTTAAGATTTAACTAGAAACTTGGTAATAAATTCATAAAATTTTTGTAAATCCAATGCCATCACGAACAGAAAGAACTCCTTCAAAAATATTAAAATAGAAAATGATCATTCTTATACTTTTGCCTATCTTGAAAGTTATTCTAGTAGAAATTTAAGGCTTGGCCGAAATCCAAGTTCTTAAGACGACTCCAAGGAAATGTTATACGAAATTGTTGTAAAACTCGCTTCCTTTTCACTATGTGACTAACAAATCTTGCTACAATGCATACTTGAAACCATTTCTCAGACTATTTTAATTTATCCTTAAAACATTATTCATATTTTATTGCATTTATTGTAACATTGAATTTTAAGTAAAAATAAATTAATTTTATGGATATATACTAGCACTCCACCCACGGCTTGCCCACAATTACTGTAAAAATCATTTTTTTACCTGTATAAAGTGCACACTGCACATCGTATCTATTTTATTGGATGTAATGAATGGCTTAAAATAATTTCGGAAACATTCTTTTACTTTTGCTTAATTTGTAAAATATAAAAAAAAATATTCTAAAGGCTTAGACATATGTTGCCGTGGACTTGACGTGAGGGCCTAGCAGGTCTTGGTCAGGAATTCAGGTCATGCCAAAGGCTTTCGATCAAGTGTGACACGGGGCGTTCCATGCAAAACTTCTATCTCCTGGATTTTCTTAGAATTTATGCAGGTGCCAGCTTTCACTTTTTCTTGAAAGTCGCCCGTAAATTCTGGCGCTCTCAGCATTTAAGGGCATGAAGGCTGTGTGCTGTCGCCTATACTGTGTTTTTTGCATATCAATGACATGTTAAAGTATTCTCCGGGCGCACAGTTCTTTCACGGGAGAACGTTGACGAGTGCGAAATTCTTCAATGCAGTAAAATATTATGTATGTAGTTCAACCCCTAGTAGAGTAAGCTTACTTTAAGCTTAAATAAAATCAAAGTGCGTAGTTTGATAAGGTTGTAAAACAGTGAGCGTTAACTGAATTACAAACTATATAGCTAGGCGTGGCCATTATTGTTAAGTCGACTGCCTAAAGATTTTCGTCTAATTGCTAGGAAATGAGTAAAAATTTTTATTGAGCCGTAAAAGTTCCGTCGTAAATAAATTGTCGAAGTTCATCGTACTTGCTGTAACTTTACGATTTCATGGGCTTTGCGTTACGTTTTTGAGTTTATTAATTTCAAACTGTTTGTTCAAAAGCGTGAATTATGTGAGAATTGGTATTTTTTTATTATTTAACATATATTTCTGTAACATTTTTAACATTTTGTTAACTCTTCTTACTTTTTTATGATTTCATAAAAAAATATGTCTTTTTCCTTCTCCTTATTCCCTCTCCTTATTTTTGCTAATGTAAATTAATAAAAACTAATAAAAAATGTACGGCGGAAACAAATCGCTCTTATTCTGAAGACTTACATCCACCTAGATTTTTTTTTAATCAGAAATATCCTATTATGTACGTAAAAATAGTCAGAATATCAAGAACTTAAATTACAAAACAAATGTAATAGCTTATACAGTATAAAAAAAAATCCTTTGAACATCGGAAGGTCCAATCTAATTCACCGAATGAGGCCGAGCTCTATCAAATAAGTTTCAGTTCGTTATTCGGACAGGATCAGAATTACAATATAGAGTGTACTTGTACGAAAATAATAGAACGAAATCATTTGCGCGTGAAGATATTACAGTACATTTCCTATCTATATTTGATGGGATTTTACAAAATGTAAACATTATTTATCATGCTTTGGAGACATTATTGTGTAAAATAAATTATTAATAATCCCATTTTACCTTAAGAGGTCAGTGGTGGCGCAGGTGACTAAAGTAAGTATTATAAACGTTTTGTGGATTTGATTCCCCACTCAAGGAAATGAAATATTTAATATTTTCATTTCTTTGCACTGGTGTCCAGACATAGCGCAGATTTGAGTTCTGCTACCTAATACGCGAAGTCTCCAGAATTTGACGGAAAATGCCCGACGGAGTATCTTGACACTAGGTTCCCTCTGCCTATCCTGCTGTGTGCGTGATACAGCGTGAAGCTAAAAAAATCTTGTACTACACTTATTGTACAAAATACATTTGTAAGTGTATATCTCTGTAGAGTAACTGATATTAAAAGATTAATGTAAGCATGTTCCTATTACCTTTGCAGCTACATAATTTAACGAATCCCATAAAATCTATGACCTTATCCCTTGAAAACAACCGTGACTTTGACTGCCCTTGATTCGTCAAATCCTTCCAAGAGCCAACAGGTTTTATAGGCTGCTTTATGAGGCCTTCCGGATTCCCCTAACTTTTACATCAAAACATCTCTAATAACAGCCTGCGTATCTATGTAAGTATAGGATTTCATATATAATAACAAATCTTTTGTTGAGGAAAATAAATAAGTATAGCATTGAGTAAAATCGTAAAGAGTAGTTATAATGTTAAAGAAAAGATTTTTCTCTTGTGCTATTATTAATTATTTGTATTAACTGCATATTTTTTTCTTATAGGTAGTAGCACTTTCTATACGTTTTTAGGGCTCCGTACCTTTATGATATATATTGAGTGTAAAATATATACTACGTCTAGGTCAAATATGCCGTAATGTATTATTAAAAAAAAACAAAAATCGATTTTATACCTAATCTCATATAAAATCNCAGACAGACAGACAGACAGAGTTACTTTCGAATTTATAATATAGGTATGGATAGGTATAGAAAAAAAATTAACTATCTGCTGTTAGGTAGATGCATGAGACAATCTATTGCTTTCGATATTTTTCTCTAAAATATAAATGTATTATTTTTCATTGTTACATTTCGCTAAATTTCCTTTAATATCTCATATTTGCTTTATTTTGGTCAGTGCATAAATAAAAAAGTTATAATAATTTTAACTATTTTAACCGACTTCTGTAAAAGAAGAAGTAGTTTGATTTTTGAATGTAGTTTTTTATGTTTGTTATTTTAGCACTTTTCTAGTGTGTGTGGCCCCATTTTTATTTGGTCCATTTCAATGGTATCAGTGAGAAAATCACATAAGTCCTAAATTTGCATTAAGTATGTGCGCGACAAATAGACGAACAACTTTATATTCCGCCAATCAATTACGATGATTGTTTTTTATTGCAAAGGATACACTTTAAGGATAGTTCGATGAAAGTTTGGTTAGGTTCTAATTATGGGATCCGGTTGAAATTGAGGTACCTAGTCGGTTTTATTTTGTTAAAAATTAATATATGACAAAATTGCTATAAGATAACTGTTTAATAAATTGATTTAAATAAAAAAATGTTTTGATTTTTGCTGAATCCCGAACAATAGCATAGTCGGAAGAACCCAGCCTAGAAAACCTAGTTTAAAATTAATGTTTTAATGGGAACGGAGTGCCGTCATCCTATTCTCCAGTTTTCGCCAAATTCTGACATGCGACGTTTGAATGTACACGCGATGGACAGCCAGCAACTCTCCACTCGGGGAAATGACAAAAGAGGATTCAGTGCGTGGAGAACGGTGAGTGAGTGCAATATTATGATAATTATGAATAAAAAAACTACAATATTGACGCCCATCTTCCTAAATACTAGGTCTTTACGGAATGAAATGCACATTTTTTTGTATATTTATTATGAATATTTTTTTATTTATGTGAACGTGATTCAATTTGAATTTCAAAGTTATTTATGTGTCTTAACATAATATCAAAGGAGATGCGAAGAGGATTGCGCTTCCCATATGTAAAACTAGTTGCCGGCTTCAGACGGAAATTTCTCAAAAGTGTTACAAGAGCTGTCTTCATTGATAACATTGCGTACTGATAACCTGGAAACCAATCGTTAAAAAACATTTTAATAATATTCGCTTTTGTTGAAATAAATATTATATTTAAAAAATAATATTATCAGCTATATATAATATCATTATATATAGCTTTCGTGGTTTAGTAGAACAGCGTCTGAGTTCGATTTAATTGGTTCGATTTCCACTTCGGGGAATTAATTATTTTCTTTTGCTCGCTCTGGTAACAGGACAAAACGAAGCTTTGAGCTATGCCACTCAACTCACAGTATCTCGAAAATGAGACAAGAAATGGGAAACGGAATGGTTTGACTCTAGATACCATATGCCTACCATGNTTGTTATTTTAGCACTTTTCTAGTGTGTGTGGCCCCATTTTTATTTGGTCCATTTCAATGGTATCAGTGAGAAAATCACATAAGTCCTAAATTTGCATTAAGTATGTGCGCGACAAATAGACGAACAACTTTATATTCCGCCAATCAATTACGATGATTGTTTTTTATTGCAAAGGATACACTTTAAGGATAGTTCGATGAAAGTTTGGTTAGGTTCTAATTATGGGATCCGGTTGAAATTGAGGTAGCCGATTTTATTTTGTTAAAAATTAATATATGACAAAATTACTATAAAATAACTCTTTTAATGAATTGATTTAATTGATATAAATAAAAAAAATAACCCACCGAACCCGAACAATAGCGTAGTCATAAGAACCCAGCCTAAAAAATCTAGTTTAAAATTAATGTTTTAATGGGAACTGTCGTCATCCTATTCCTGCGTTGAGTTCCACCACTCAACATACAAATATGTTGAGTGGTGGAACTCAACGCTGTGCTTTTTATAGATTGTCAATAATCGAATTTCAATTATTGATTAGGTATGAACGTCTGACATGTGACGTTTGAATGTAAAAGCGATGGACAGCCACCAACATTCCACGCAAATGACAAAAGAAGATTCACCCTATAGTGCCGGTCAAGATTCATTCGGTGCGTGGAGAACGGTGAGTGAGTGCAATAATATGATAATTATGAATAAAAAAAACTACGATACTGACGCCCATCTTCCTAAAGATTAGGTGTTTACGGAATAAAATGCACATTTTTTTTTTGTATATTTATTATGAATATTTTTTTATTTATGTGAACGTGATTCAATTTGAATTTCAAAGTTATTTATGTGTCTTAACATAATATCAAAGGAGATGCGAAGAGGATTGCGCTTCCCATATGTAAAACTAGTTGCCGGCTTCAGACGGAAATTTCTCAAAAGTGTCGCAAGAGCTGTCTTCATTGATAACATTGCGTACTGATAACCTGAAAACCAATCGTCAAAAAACATTTTAATAATATTCCCTTTTGTTGAAATAAATATTATATTTAAAAAATAATATTATCTATAGCTTTCGTGGTTTAGTAGAACAGCGTCTGAGTTCGATTTAATTGGTTCGATTTCCACTCCAGGGAATGAATTGTTTTCTTTTGCTCCCTTAGCTACTCAACTCGCAATGTCTCGAAAATGAGGCAAGAAATGGGAAACGGAATGGCTTGACTCTAGGTACCATGTGCCATGCTACATGAGGGAGACAGCATGAAGAAAAAAAATATGTTGAGCAAAATCCAAAATTCCATCCTTCACCAATCAACCAACCATTTAAAAGAACGCTATGCTACTTACCAATGCAGTTTCTTGGTCCTGTACTAAATGGAATAAATGCACCAGCAACGGGTGGTGGTCTTGATATAAACCTGTCAGGATTGAACTCCTCCACGTCTGGACCCCAATGATGAGGGTTATGATGTAAGCCCCAAATGTTGAGCACAGTATTTTGTCTCTCTAATAAAACTATGCCTGAAGCTGAAACACACATATGTATTATGCAGGCTTATAAATTCAAGGTAGCGTGTGTACTTAAAAGTATGGTAACTACAATATTTTAGCCAAGTCTTTTAGTAATAAGTACCATAGAAATTATTTATGTGATGTAATTTCTTGTTGAGAAAAATTATAATATAAATAAAATTAATACATACATATTTGAGTTTCTTGTTTCATATACCTATTGATAAGAGGTACAGGTGGATAAAGACGTAGCGTCTCCTTTATAACAGCATCCATATATTTAAGTTTATGTAAATCTCCCATTTCAATTGGTCTATCTTCTCCTAGAACTTCTATTATTCTGAAATTAAAACGCAAAAAAATAGGCAATGGCGGAATATGGTCTTATAACGGAATCCTTGCAAGTTCTCATCATCAAATTTGCTGTGCAGAATTACAAGGTAGCCTGCGCTTACACATTTTTAAAGTATTATTTCACACTTATAAAGAAAACATATAAAAATTTGAACGTAGCGGGATTTGAACCCGCGCTTCTTTGAAAACAGTCCAAGCACCCTGACCAACTAAGTCAAACGTTCTCATCGAATTACTTTAAAATACTACGGCTTAATTGGTCAGAGCTTGGACGGTTCTCTTAGAGGCGCGGGTTCAAATCCCGCTACGTTCAAATTTTCATACGTTTTCTTTATAAGTATAACGCAAACATAGTTGCAATATGCTAGTATGAAGCTTGAAGCTAGAAAAATATATAGACTTACTCTTCGTAAACTTTTTCCTGTACATCGGCGTGTTGTGACAACAAGGTGGCCGTGAAGCATGTTCCTGTAGCGGAAGTATCGCTTCCCGCTATCGCTAATGTTAGTACTTCTTCACGTAATTCCTCGAGTGTGTATTTTTTACCACTTTCATGTGAACTTTTTATCATTGACTCGAGGAAAGATTCTATGGCTACTCTTGATGGTTCAACTGAAGATGATAATTAAATATTTAGGATACTTTTTTTTTAAGTATAATTATATTTCAGAAATAAAAATACTTTTTAGAAAACATTGAAAAATTTCAACGCAGCAGGGTTTGGAACACGCGTGTGTTTGATTTTGATGCAATGTATAAATACTCCTTAGCTTTCGTAAGTTATCACGGTTATCCTTATAAATAATAATATATACAATAGAAACTTTACATTTCATTGGGAGATATGACGATTAACATTTAGCAGATTGACCTAGTAGTCCCTATTACTAACAATATTCCTGCAAGTCTTCTTTGGCCTAATGAGTTCTTATAATATTGAAAAATAACCGGTGTGGAATAAAAAAATGTCTTACGGCTATATTATTCCGTCTACCTAATACTTTACCTCCATTTAAAACTTCTATGTTGCATGGCTCCCCCGATAATATTTTTTTCTTCTTACATATTAACTGAAAAGGACAGCAAAAGGTTATATAACTACGTTCTTACCAATATTATAAAGACATTTGTACCTAGTCGAAATAATATTAAATTAAGTAATAATGTACGACAGTGTTTGAAACGCAATGGTTGTGGATTCGATCTTCACTCGGGGCTTCTCGTTCTTCCAATAAGAAGAGTGTTCCGTAATATCTATAATTTTGACAGAAGATAGAGAATAGAGTGACCTCACTCTACTCTAAGTTCTTTCTGCTTATCGCCCCGTCGCTGTGATATTTGCAATCGCCAATCGATATGCTAGTCATAGAGAGCTACTTTTAGATGAGAAGTACTTTCTGTTCTTTTCTCAACATTACAATTTTAAAAATGCCAATTACAGCCATTTAATATTAAACTTACGTAAAACTAAACTTACGTTATCAATAAAGTCAACTATGACTTGTTTCAATCGCTTCTGCGTCTTAGAAATTGGTAACAAATTATATATCCCGTCATAATGCAGCAATGGTTGACAAATTACTACCGAACTGTTTTTAAGATATTGAGTAAGTGCGTCAAACAATGTGTGGTTTGATTTGTTCTGTATTTTGAGATTGATTCCAAAAGCTGTTTCTAGAAATTATTTCAAATTATTTTTAACTGTATACTGTTTAACGCCCGATGTTAATAATCAATCGTAATCCATAAATTGCAACCATAGATTGAAATAGACAGAGATGGAGGACGGCATGCAGGTTAGTGATTGGATAGACATGTCGGACAATACAATACATTATTAACATTGGGCGTAATAAGAGAAGTTTCATTTTTAAATTTTGGCTTTTGGCCGACTTCTTTGATTACTTACTCAGAAATGCTTACTATATGATGCTTGGATCAACAACTTTTATGAATATTTAAACAAGGATTGTAGAGTAAAATTAGTAAAGAATAAAATTTTAACTTACCACAAATAGAATCCAAGGTGTAAAGACTAACGTAATGCCACATCGAGAGATTTCCTTTTCCTACTTGAGATTTAAGTTTTTCAACAATCATTTGACTTTGAGATTCAAAAATAAAAACAAATTGTGCAAGATGCTTGGAAGAAAAACTAGGTAACAAAATTTTACGTCGTGGTTGCCATATTTTTACTGTAATAAAACAACACAAATATATTAGTACTTACACGTAAAGCTATATCTTTTGATATTATATTTAATTATAAGTTTTTTACGAACTGTTACATAATATTATCGAATTAATTTTAAAGTAAATACATTTTTTATAGCTCCACTCTGTAAGCCGCACATAGCTGGGTAGACAGAACCGGACCTCAGAAATCCTCGGACCCCGAAAATCTAGTGTAAGATCCGTTCGCTTTAAAAAACTTCAGGTCCTCACTACACATATTATAATATTCTTTTCTGTTTCACGCTGTATCCCGTGCAATTCAGGGCAGGCAGAGATAAATTAGTAAAAATGATTTCGTTCTCCGCTTTCCGTCCGAACTCGAGAACTTGTGAGTGGTGGAACTCAAGGACGTATTATACTTTGAAAGAGCAGAGAAATAAAAAAATATCCTTCTTCGAATGGAAATCGCACCCACAACTTCATTACGCCTTTATAGATAGACGCTATCTCACAACGGCATGATATCATCTTTAACATCTTAATATATATATATTTTAACTAGTCGGCCCGGACGCGGCTACGCCCGCGAAAATATAAGCCTAAATAATTAAAATAAGTTAAAAAAATAATAATAAGTGGAGATTTATTATTAGAAAAAATATTTGAGTAACCGAAATTAACAAACAAAAGAAGTAAAAGTAACTAAAGGAAATTATTAATATTAGAAAAAGTACCTAAAGTTTGTTCATTTTTCTATATTAAATAATTATTAATTTTTGCGAACAATATTAAATAAAATCCCAAATGATTAAAATTACAATATTTTAAGTATATAACATCGTCATCTGCCCGTTCGCGTCGGTCATACTATACCACTCGTAGGCTAGGTCATTTGGAATCAGTGACATCTTAATTATTTATTAGAATGTTATACAGTTAACTATAATTTCCATCTAGATGAAATGCTAAAAGTGATTATTATATTTATTTTCATAAGGATGAATATCAAATTATAGAAATCATCTAATTTTTGTTAATGTATACAAATCTATATCGGCGCGCGCCATGTATGCATTAAGCAAACTCACTTTGGGTGACGTTTTCTTAAAACAACAAACTTTGCAAGCCGTTGCTTAGCAACGCGTAGCGACGATTGTTATTAACATGGCGGAATAAATTGCTTGTCAAATTAATTATTTTAATATATTGGTATATATCGAAAATATTACAAATATGAGAAAAAAAAAGTATCCTATGTTCATCCCGGGACCCTCAAGTATCTCTATATGAGTATTTTATCACAATTAAATTAGCGGTTTGGCCCTGATTGCGGAAAAGACAGACAGACAGACAGACAGACAGACAGACAGACAGACAGACAGACAGACAGACAGACAGACAGACAGACAGACAGACAGAGTTACTTTCGAATTTATAATATAGGTATGAATTGCTTTTTTAGACTTACCCGGAGCAAAGACCAGGCCGTTTCCTATTAATCGGTGCGCAATTGATGCAACGTGACCTTTGGAGTTCGTAGCTTTTAATATTGCAACTGCTTGCTCTGGATCTGATATAACTGAAAATAAAAATATACACATGGTTGTCACGCATATAAGCAGATGGAACCTAATGGTAAAATATTTCGTTCCTGTTCCATTCATTAAGTTTTGAGCATTGGAACCTGCCTCGTCACCAGAGCGAAGAAACGAAAATAATATATATTATAAAGAGTTGTAGAATTTCAGTTGGAAGGTAATTTAAATTAAATTAAATCGCAGATTTCAAAATTGGGATCGAAAGCCCAACCGTCGTAAAACAAAAAAGAAGTTTACTAACTTGGTATAAGATATGATCCAAACCAAGCACTTGCCGATCTATGTTTATTGATATATGCATAGTGCGCCAATTTTTTAAACATCTCCATCCGACCTAAAATTAAAAAAAAATATTTAATCAAAAACTAATGCAATTCGCAATGCAAATTGTCTTAAAATAATCCGTTCAAAATTGAACTTACAAAATTGTGTTAGAATAATTCGTTAGGTTTTGCCATTCAGGACAAAAAACCTTCAGAGTTCGGCAGGAAGCGCTCTCTGCCTGCACCCCAGTGTCTTCTCACTAGGCTTGCTCTACCTACCATGCTATATACGAGATACAGGGTAAGGCTGAAAAAATATATACGAAGCAGTAATTAATATAAGACATACCTTCATTACTTCCAAAAAACACGTGCAAATTTCCTATTATTGGTAAAGTATAAAAGTCATTGCCTAACATGCTATGAAGTTTTAAGCTCTTCTTAGATTTTCTATGTTCGATAATGATTACAAGAAGAACTATAAGAAGCACAGTGATAGAAAACATTTTTGGGACGTGCTGACGTAAATGATTGTTTAACAATAATAAACTGCAATTACTTTAACTTGCATTTATACGCACATTTTTGAATACTTGCAACGGAACAAGTTTTGACTCGAAGGTCATCAAAGAACTTCGACAGAAGATTTAGTGCGTGTCATGTGTCATGCATTATGTACTTGGAATCGATGGCTTGAGTTATGAATCAGATTTTTGTTATTTAATAAATAAATAGCATAATCCGTTATTTATTTATATTATAATTCACGTCTTGAGTGGCGGAGCTCAACGCCGCGCTTTGCCTTGACACTAGAGGGAAGAAATGAAAATATAAATTTAAATAAATCGAGTGGGGATCGAACCCACAACCAGTCGCTTACCTTTTCGTTTTTGCCCCTGCGCCACGACTGGCCTCGATGTAATATTGATGGTAAAAGATAGTATTGGTGGTACTCGTAAATAATGGACCAACACTGTTCTTAGACTGGAACCTCAAAAAAACACTTTTCATCTGTACGGTCATCTTCAGATTACTCCATACTAATCTAGATATGTCTGTGACACATGTGGAACATGCACATTATCTCTTCTGGCCTCTACTTCTTAAACTTGTATCCTCATACAAGCTAAAATAATGCATTTTTTTAAGTTAGGGTATTTAAGAACAATTGTAATATTGTTATTTTTTCGCACAAGTTTTTGTATTAAATTCATGAGAATATTTATATTAATAGTTCCTTAAGCAGTTTTTTATGAAAAAAAACGTTTAATATAATTTAAAGGCATGTAACTCCGAGGAAACCTAAAAGTGGTACGATATTCCCACGTATTAATAAAAATTGTTTTGGTACAAAAAATATTTGTATGTTTATATTGTTACGACTTTTTGTTAGCAGTATCCGGAACTTTAATTAAGTATTTATCCATTTATATCACCAAAGAACACACTCTTCATTTCGAGTCTTATGTAGGTAAATGGGTAATACGATTTACGTAATATATTCTTCTGTTTGGAAGATATATGATGTTTATAAAGGTATATTATATTTTCGGCATTTATCAAGGATATTGAATTGATTTTTTTTTTAAATGATAACTTCTTAAGAGAGGGTAAACCGCTTCGTTACGTAATGTTTCGTTACGGTGCTAGTCTGTCCGCCTTCTCTTTCTCTCACGCATATATTTTCTATCATTTCATTCATTTTCATTTTTCATTTTCATTTAGGCACGCTTTTCTCTAAGATGTAAAGGCAGTTTTTACTGTCAAATTGTATTTTGCTAAAGTTCCCTTTGTATTTTGTATTTGTTTTATTAACCGACTTCAAAAACGAGGATAATTTCAACTCGGTTGGTGCTTCAAACAGAGTTCTGTGTTAAATATTCGAGAATCTTTATCTTGAAATATATATCTATTTCTGAACATGTTGCTTACAGAATCCTGATCGTTAAATTTTATATTTATGTTTATTTTTTGTAAAGCACCGATCGATGGCTGCTATCAGCACGCGCAAACAACTCATATAAAATAATGTACATCCTTAACTTACATAACTATTCAGTTTCCTTTTGCTACCGTCGCCGTATTATATATTGGACGATTTTTGCGATGCTGTATGGCTTTGTCAAAAAATTGTGATTTTTTTCTTTCTGGTATAAAACTAATATAAAATATATTCTCTCTAATCTCTAGGCTCTCTAGGCTCTAATTAGTAACAAAGATCCTTTAAATTCCATTTTGAGATATTCCATTAAAAAATCGATACAATTACTCAAAACAACAACTTATACAAAAGAAAAAATTATAACACCATAAAGAGTTAGAATATCCTATATAATATGTGATAGTACACCGTCTATCGCCACTTTCCAAATTCTTGCAAATATTGCCTTACCCTGAAAACATATTTCATAGTAACTACTCGTATTATGCTTCGTTTCGTATCTGTGCACAAGAAGATCTATTACCCGTAAATAGGCCACATTATAATTGATAGTGCTTGAACAAACAACAATATATCTTAAAGGAAAATGATATACGATGTGTATGCGTAAATTGTTTTTTTTGTCACTATACTTTTTTGCAAATTACTTACTCAGCATATATTAGTAATAATATATGTTATAACGTAAATACATAATGACGTGAAAGAAAATGCCCTTAATTCAATCAAGGTTCCAAAATATTTATAATTTTTAAAAATATTATATTAAAATATATTCTACCTTGTATAAAATATATAAGATCCAAATTGAAAAGAAACAAAAAATAAAGAAAGTACAGAAATTGTGAAAAATAAAATATCTTAAAATATAAAAGTATTATGCTTTACTGAGTGTAAAAATCTAATTATTAACAAACGCCAGTTTAAATTTATAAAATAATGAACTACATAAGGATAACCAAAAAAGAGTCCAATTAAGAGCTGACAACTTTTTAAAAAGATTTCACTTCGTTAAACTGAGCAAAAATTCATTGAAATTAATAATTCCTGGTGTAATTTTTTCAGCAAAATTTTTAAGATGATCGTTTGTTTTGTATTGTTATAAAAGCATAGTTGGATGGTGGGATTAAAACCCAAATCTTTAGATAAAATTACATCACCCTAAAGGCAAGCTTGAATACATTTATTGCAAAAATATATTTTAAAAGAGCAACAGTTAAGCTTATTTCTGGCTTTTAGGACTGGACACTACTGAAATTTTTCTTGACCCCTCCTTAAGCCCTCAGTTGTTATGACTAAGTTGAGTTAAAAATCATTTTTCGAATTACAAATATTTCATGCGTTTCATAGAAAAGAAAAAATATGTATTACAAATGTGTAAGATCGTTACGTAAATATTAATACCAAGAAATTATGATAGTACCCAAAGTAAATAAAATAGTAAATGAGGCATTAAGTGAATGTCAAACAAGCGCCTTGTGCACGCCTCACTTAAAGCTTCAATTAAAACTTCCTTAATATTGTATGAGACCTAAACAAACAGCTACAGTATTGGTAAGTTGTTCTAAAGTTTTCGATATATATATGTATACGCTTATACCTNAGAAAGTACAGAAATTGTGAAAAATAAAATGTCTTAAAATATAAAAGTATTATGCTTTACTGAGTGTAAAAATCTAATTATTAACAAACGCCAGTTTAAATTTATAAAATAATGAACTACATAAGGATAACCAAAAAAGAGTCCAATTAAGAGCTGACAACTTTTTAAAAAGATTTCACTTCGTTAAGCTGAGCAAAAATCATTGAAATTAATAATTCCTGGTGTAATTTTGTCAGCAAATTTTTTAAAATGATCGTTTGTTTTGTATTGTTATAAAAGCATAGTTGGATGGTGGGATTAAAACCCAAATCTTTAGATAAAATTACATCACCCTGAAGGCAAGCTTGAATACATTTATTGCAAAAATATATTTCAAAAGAGCAACAGTTAAGCTTATTTCTGGCTTTTAGGACTGGACACTACTGAAATTTTTCTTGACCCCTCTTTAATCTCTCAGTGCTTTGTTATGACTAAGTTGAGTTAAAAATAATTTTTCGAATTACAAATATTTCATGTGTTTCATAGAAAGGAAAAAAAATGTATTTCGAATGTGTAAAATCGTCATGTAAATATTAATTACAAGAAATTATGATAGTACCCAAAGTAAATATAATAGTAAATGAGGCATTAAGTGAATGTCAAACAAGCGCCTTGTGCACGCCTCGTTTAAAGCTTCAATTAAAACTTCCTTAATATTGTATGAGACCTAAACAAACAGCTACAGTATTGGTAAGTAAGTTGTTCTAAAGTTTTCGATATATATATGTTTATGCTTATACCCTTATGAAAATCGTTTATAGCAAGTTGATGAAGTTGATATAGAAAAAAACTTAAATACAATTATTTAATTAATAATATAATGATCAACAAAATTTTTATTCAAAATATAATTTAACATCCACGACAAGATAAGGTCAGAAGTGCCCTTTGTCTACATTCTTTGGTTTGATTGGAACACTGGAATTTCCATATTCTAGTGTTAGGACACTTCGTTTTCGACTAAACACCCACATGAGTGGCGGAACTCAACTACGCGCTTTGTCTAAGATTTATCACTGAATATTTATTAATTATATCTAAATAAAATTTATATACAATTATATATTTCATTTCTTGCTAGACCTATTTCTTTAAAATCCAGATGAAATCACGAGCAAAAGCTAGCAGTACATAAACTACGAATTATAAGTACATTGGCCAAGCAAAATGCCTAGCGAATAAAAAAAACTTCGACAAATGAAGGTGCTTTATGAGGTGTTTTGTAATAAATTTTGTTGTGAACACACTGTCACTTTGGACGAGCGCCAAAACGACACGAATTTGGTTAGACGATGTAAACGGAATGCTTTTCTATCCACTTGTGATACTTACTTCTTTCAATAGAGACCACGGTGGAGACATTCGTCTTGTGAATCATGTATTGTTTACAAAGTAGAGAATATTATGAGTGAATATGCGGTAATTAAATTTAAGCATATACTTTTTTTAAGTGTCGTGTAACGTAATGTACGAAAAAAAGGGAAAAATAATATTTTATTATTGTAAAACAAAAAAATATGCTATTTGGTTAATTAAAAACGGCTAATAAAAAATAAAACGTAAAAAAATGTATTTTTATTTTTTTTTTCTAAAATATTGTGTTCCTATTATTAATTTTCATATAACAATTGGAACATTTGAAGCCAGTTGCAGCACATGTCCACATGACAATCATTATAAGAGTGCTGCAATCACATAGAACACGAATACACATCAGTGCTTTAAATATCATCGCGAAAAACGGGCAAAGACGCGAGCGGATCGCTAGTCTTTTAATAAATACAACCCTATCATGTTAAGAACGAAAGACTAACATGTCAACTTAATGTTATTTTAAATTTAAAAGTTATTTATATTTATATCCATTAAAAACTGTCATCCTTGACCGGACCAGATGAATTACCAGATATATCGTTAAAATAAAATCACAACAGTAACCTATATAAAAATACCTTTTATTCTCATTTTATCGCTGACCTGTATGTACTGCGACCCATCAATTGTCGTCTCAACAATCAGTCTTTTTGACGTGATATAAAAGTGCTTGTGGCTCCAAATGGATTTGGAACTGTACACACATTTGGTAAAAATAACTTTGTTATATGCTTCTTCTGGTGGTGCTATATTGTCTTTTCTTATAATTATTTGATATATTTTTAATATAGGTCGAGGCAAAGCGCGGCGTTGAGTTCTGCCACTCAAAACGCAATGCCTCCAGAAGTCACCGGGAAGCAGAGAGCGGATTGCGTTAAAACTAGGCTCCCTCTGCACTACACACCTTCCTATATGGGGTTGTAGTGCGAAGCTGAAAAAATTATACAATTATTCCTCCAATCGAAATCGAACCTAGATTATATCACGTTTAATATGTGCTGTACTACCACGGTTGTCTATTTCATATTCCATAATTAGTATACTGTGAATTATGAACAAGTCTGAAAATTAATTCGAGATATGTACTTAACAACATTTGGAAGCCACATGTAGAATAAATAAACACGAAACGAGAAATGCATTAACAGATTTTAAAATAAGAGGAGGAAAATTATGTGAAATGTATAAAAATAAAGTCGAGTTTCTTAGAAAAAAATATGTATTAAATCATTTCAAAAGGTGAGAAGTTTATATTTGATATTAAATAAATATTTAAATAGTAGTAAAGTAATATTTAATTTCCTCAAGAGAAAATCAAACCCACAACCGGTGCTGCGCTATGACTGGCCCTGAATTATAATTAATATTTTTACAGTTATTTCAAAAATGATCCTTTAAAATTAACATTATTTGCATTTTAAAGAAATATTTCCGAAAACAGTCATTAATTATCTAGTTTATATCTATACTAATATAATAAAGCGGAAGAGTTTGTTTGTTTGTTTGTTTGTTTGTTTGTTTGTTTGTTTGTTTGTTTGTTTGTTTGTTTGTTTGAACGCTAAGATCTCTGGATCTACTGGATCGATTTACTTTGTTTTTGTTTTGTATGAAAGCTGCATTCTTCAGAAGTGCTATAGGCTATATAATATTACATTACACATATATACTAATAAATTAAAATACTTTCTAATTTGACATGCAATTTATTCTGCCATGTTAATAACAACCGTCGTCGCTACGCGACCGCGTTCGTTACCGCGTCATTTTGATATTCATCCTTATGAAAATAAATATAATAGTCACTTTTAGCATTTCATCTAGATTGAAATTATATTTCTATAGAAATTATATTCTTATATTTCAAGCAGGCGTAGCCGCGTCCGGGTCCGCTAGTAACAATATATAACGTAATAAACATCAAAAACACTGTTAAAAGTAGACACAAATGAACACAGAACGACTTTAGCATTCATTTACCTTATAATGAAACATATATTATAAGGTATAAGCTATTTATATAAGAACTAAAGACGTAACTATCAGTTAGGGGACACCAGAAAAACAAAGGTAAGATAGCAATTGAAACTAATTCCAGACTTATCTTAGGGACCGTTTGTGTGCGATGAGCGGTAAATGAGTGCGTTCACATTGATGTTTTTGTATGTACTTGTGACTGTACTTAAATGTGATATATGATATTGAAAGGAAGGTAGTCGTCCCTAAGAACATAGTAAATATTTGTATTTTAATAAAAGTATGTATTATTCTATTTTTTCTTTCAAGTAAATCGTAACAATATTTCAACGTTTAAATATTTCATCCAATATGTATCAAAGTAGGCAGAGAAAATCTATTGTTAAAACACTGTGCTTACCACCTCCCTCCCAATTTTACGAGATATTGTGAATGGAGCGTCGGAACTTAACGCTGTGTTGTGTCTTCCAAAGAGTGAAAATGAAAATAATTTAAATATAAAAAAATCTAATGAAAGAAAAGAAAGTAATCCATCTTTAAATCTACTATATATACTCGTACAATACAACAGTAATAAAAGAGAACAAATGGTACAATTCTAAATCTCTCCTAAATATTTGAAAAGTAGAATGGTCAAACTGTAATATTTGAAACATTTATCAGGTACAGGTACAGAGTAACCAAGCACACTATCTACAAATTGCTATTTAAATATTATAGATGCGAGCCACGTTCTTAGAGAACAATAAAAAGGCACTAAAGTGAACTTTCATTTGCGTTGTCCATTTTTATATGGAACGTTTTAGCCTGACACTGTAACCTAAGGTGATGAATTGCTTCCAGGAACTGACAGGATTGAAGAAAGTAAACATTTGTATATTCATTTGCCGTTTAAAATTTTATATATACTAAGTGTATGATATATTAACATTAAAATATAGCAATATTAGATTTATATAGAATTTGGAAAGGTAAATATTTTTCTTCTTGAAAACGTCTTCTTGAAAACTTCTGTCCGACAGAGGACTTTTTGCAAACGCTTTAAGTACAGTATAAGTAATTACATATAAACTTATCAAAAGTAATATTTTTTACTGAAAAGACCTTTACTAAATTATTTATAAAATATTATATATGCGTGTAATATATTTGAATGTGTGTGTAAATAAATAACAAAAAACTCTCTTACAAAAGTCGGTTAATAATATATGTTAAAGGATGAAATGTCATTGCTTTTCGTGCCTGAAAATTTAATGTATTGAAATATATTTTCAAAGGTCAAAGCTTATTATGAAAGAACGAATACGAATAATATAATGTTTACAGGAGAAAGAAATAATTTGATTTCAAAGGGCTTGGTATTGATGTTTAAGATATTAAATAATAGATTCTTTCTTCTGTTTTAGTTTAAAATTAGGTAAATTAGGTGAATTTGGGGTAGGTATATAGTTTATATAGGTACGTCCTGGTGAAAACACACATATTATGTCCTGTCAAATATCAAAAAAAGTTTGCTATAATTAAAATATAGTGGAGAAGAATCTTTAGTACTTGTTAGTCAAACGAATGAAAAAAAAAATTAAATATATGAGTTATTACCACTAAATAACAACGAACGTTATTTTTTTACATAACGGACGACATTTTCTTTACCCACTTTTCGCTGTATTAGTGAGGCAGTGTATTGAGTGGCGGAATTCAGCGCTGTGCTTGTTCGTTACTAGAAATTTAAATGAAAATGTTTAATAATCCATTCACTCGAGAGGAAATCGAACCCATAACTGTCGCTACTCGCCTGCTTGTACCCCTGCACTAGACCAGCACAGCTAACTTGACGCTGAAACTATTATTTAATTCCAAATCTAATGAACATTTGTTCAAGCCAAAACTTCTGTTCAAAATAGAGTTTATATAAGTTTACCCAACAAATATCTCAATTACATTTACATATTAAATTTGATATTTATTCATTTATTCACCAAAAATCAACCACTAAGAAAAGCTATCCCGTTTCACAATTTCCTCGGTGGCTTGACAGAACATGTTATGTTCATTACAAAGGTCAGTCAAGGGCGAGGGCGAACATAACGCCCAGATAAAAGTATATAACTATAAAAAAACTCCGGATACTAGCCATATCATTGGACCATAACTGAGGCTGGCTTTACGATGATAACTCACATGTCATTTCTCTTGTATTCTACTTTATTAATAAAATTATTAAGTGTTGCTAGTGGCTGTTGTAATGGAAGTTTGTGTTTAAGACTTATTTTATTAAGGAATGTTTTTTTGTTATCTTCAGCAAGATGTATTAGGAATAAATACATGATGCTCTATATCATAAGGCAAAGCCCGTTGTTGAGTTCTACCACCCAACGCGTAATGCCTCCGGAAATTGGCATAAAGTGGGAAACGGAGATGTCTTAACATTAGGTTTCCAGGTTCCCTCTGCCTGCCCTGCTATATAAGCTATTTGAAAATGTATTTAATATGAAATTCTAAAAATTTGGGTTGGGTAGGACGATATAATCGTTTTTCATTTTCCATACGTTATACATTCGTCTTATGTTTGTGTTCTTTGTTAGCCCAACTTGAATATATGAAATTCCTTTCAAAGAAAATCATCCTATAGGTATTGTTTTCGGATTTAGAGTAAAAAAGATATAGAGTTGCTATTAACTATTCTTATTTATTTTATTATATTTCTTAAAAAAACTATGTTCTATATATATTGTCCATTTTAGAATGGGTCTCTACTATTTTTTTAGAATAGGTTTATTCTTAGTTTTTCTAAACAAGATATTAATTAAATAAAAATAGAGCATGTTAGGATATAATTAAAAAGAACGAAGCTTTTATTAATTATACATAAAAATTGTATAAATATAATTTATTTGAAGTAATTTTAAGGCCATGGGTATACGAGATGTACTTATGTACGAATTAACAAGTTTCACGCAGAAATTTCTCCCGGGTTGTTGAAACATAATATTGCTTGAATTTTAGTGTATGTAATTAATAAACCTTCACAAACATTTAACTTTGAGATTAAGAAAATTTTGCTACGTTTTCATTTAGATAATTTCTAATGAGTTTGCCATTAGTTTTAATTTATATCGTATTTTGGACATTTAGGCGCGGCGGGACAGCGTCTGTCTGTAAGCACGATGAAAGTGGATTCAATCTCCGTTCGGGAATATTTTTTCTGTCCTTACCCTCTGGTAAGACACAGCGCGGGTTTTAATTACGCCACTTAGTTCCGACACTTGAATACTTATCATTCAATGCAGGATAGAGCACGATTTAGTATCAAATTCACTACAAATATAAGTTTGTGATAATTTTTAGGGTTCCGTACGTAAAAAGAAACAAAAGATAAGAGTACCTTTTTTTCATGATGACTTTGTTTCCCGTCTGACAGGCGAAAACACTGATGGACAATAAATCAATCAACAAAGTCCAAACAAAGTTCCGTTTTTTCTCTTTTGAGGTACGGAACCATAAAAACAATTCACTGGTAGTCATAAACTGATACTTCAGATCTAAGAAACCATGCAGCTTATAAGGTGTTCATAAAATAAGCTTCACATTTACAGACTAGTAAATTTAATGGACATTTTAACTTTTATTAGCGCAATGACCGAAAATCTTATTTAATAGAAAAACATATTGTTTTGATACTTCCTTATAGAAAGGAGGCAGTAAACGTTATCCGCGTAGCTCAAAAGGGGGTTATGTTTTTAGCACGTATGTGTGTATGTAGCCAATGAACCGATTTTGATAAATGTTACGTCGCTGGATTTGTATTTATGGTACGAGTGTTACTATTAATTTAGTCTGTGCAGTCAATTTGTTTGTTTTGTCTATAATTCACTTGCATTTTACCTATTTTCTTTTCGCCACTCACTCACAATTCATTTCCACGAGTGGGAACTGAACCCATAACCGTCACGTTAGTAGTCAGACGCTCTACCACTGCGCTACAACGGCCCAACTAAAATATAATAAAGCACTAATATCAAAGCTTATAAGGAATTACATTAACGAGTATTTACTTATAATTAGATCTCGTTTGAGCTCAATATAACAGGAATACTTACTTTGCTTCTTTATATTCGCTCACGACAAAACATCTACGTTGATGTAATATTAAGGTTATTAATTATTTATTACAGTATTAACTTTAAACACAGTAATTATACATGGTACTAGAGCGAAGAAGTAAATATATTAGTAAATAATAATTCATTTTTAATTTTGATTTAGGCGCTGATACTGTTAAATTAATTAAAATCAGAAATGATCAATGAATCTTGAAGATCAAAGTGTCTCACCATTCTACTCTCCTTCTGTCTACCTTTCTATGATAATATAACGTTCTTTCCCGCATTTCTAGATAGGAAAAAACGTGCAGCTCCAATATTAACTTATTAAAATACATTTTAGAATCATATAATTAAAATATCTATTATAATTACTTATAGATGTACTGTAATACACACATATTGTATTACAACAATATATGTAATAAAGTATTCAAAGGCACCTTATATTACTTAAATGAGTTATATCATATTTTTGTCTTCAAAAAGCTTTAAAAGCTTTTATAATAAAGGCGATGACAGAAATTTGATTCATTAAGTTTATTAAATATATTTTGTTACACATGTATATCCGTATCGTTGTACATATACAAAGGAGATAAATATAATTATATCTATACAATATTCTTCCACTCGAAGGAATGACATATTTTTATCAAAAAGTGGAAAACAGCATGCACGCTGAAAAAATACTAAGTGACTGAGAGACAATATTTTGCTAGAACGAAGAAATACTGTTAATTTAAATATAATCATTCCCCGAGTGAGAATCAAACCTACAATCCCTGTGTTTACAGTTGAATGCTATCTCACTGCGCCATGATGGTCAATATATATTTTTTAATTTACAAGAGGATTGGTGATATATATTCCACCAAAGAAATATATTACTTTTAGTATTGATAAGCAAATCTTTTAACGAAACCAAAATCCATTGATGCTTTCACCCGGCTCAATAGTTCCTAAGTTTATTCGCGACGTCCCAACTTTTTATATATTAAACAACGCACGGTGTGCCAATCAGGCTCTATTAAAACATGGAAATATAGCCTTTACCCTTGAGGGATAAGGGTGAAAATACAATATTATTTTTAGGTATTATGCGTAAAGAGATCCCTGCATTTGTCGCCCGGTTTCAGCGTGAAATGATTCCAAACACAACTTTCATACGCGACGCACGCTTTCTCCGCGAGACCTGTTCAACGTATTTAACTTTTCCCTCGTAGTACCAAATTTAATGGACTCTATTAAAATTTTAATTTCAGTGACTTTTCTTAATCATTTTATATACTGAGTGGTAAAAGTATTTGGTAAAAAAACAGTGGTTAATGGTGATTTTTACGAGTATAATTAAAAACTATAACAAGTGAATAATTTTATTGGTAAGATTTTCAGTCAACTTAATTAATTATTTATATAACTTTGTACATGTGTATTTGAATGAGTTTCTCCACTTCTAAAAAATAAGATATTGAAATTGTAGTATGTGCAGAGTTTAGCTCCGGCAATCAACGTCTCATGTCTGGCCGGAATGTGGAGAAAAGAGTTAAATGTAAACTAATGTATAATATGAGCTAAGAGCACTATATGCAATTTATATTCGCTAGACCATTAAGTTAATTTGAAAAATTGTTTGTTCTATGCAAGCACTTTAATGAAAATATATCTTCTGAAAGTTTCAACAGCTTAAAGTTGAAATTTGCTCATTACATTATAAAAGTACCTAAATTAAGCTTTTTTAAAAATTGTGATAAAGCTTGTTTAAATTAAAAACGATCTAAGTTATTTTTATCCATAGGCCAGTCAATAATAGTCAAAAATTAAATGCCTAGATAATAGATTTCTTTTTCTTTTTTTTTCTTTTGAGATAGGAAATTTTAAAAAGAGACAATTTTTATATAAAAAGTTTTTCGGTGCGTTGATTACGGTTTCTAAGCTTATTCTTCTCATAATAATGGAAAACGAGGGCGCCAAAGTTTGTATGGGGGAACTTAATTATGAATATTAAATAGCACTCCGTCAAAATAGGGACTAATTACTGATAGTAAATAATTCTATTCCATATATTCCACTTAATTAGTGGAAGTAAGTGTTCAAAATCAAATTTTGTAACATACATTTTTTTTACGTAAAACACATAGTATATTTTTGGCTATTTATATTATATATCTATAGTTATAGATATATTTATGTGCATATTTTTAAAAACATTTTCATATACTACCAACTCCTTGCTTACTGTGTATAGAAATCAGTTATAGATTACTCTTCTGGACCTTTTTCTGTACAAAATGAGAGTGTCTCATTTCAAGTAGTGTCTCGTCGTCTCAAGTGCTGAACGGAAAAACCGTATGAGTGGGATTAGGAATACTCAATATATTTGTTACTAACTTCGTTCTTCTAAAATTAGTAACTTGAAAAATATTTTTAGATCTAAATCTAGGCAAACAATTTAAAAAGTTCAATGTGGCCAGATAGATGCTGGCTGGTGTTTAAGTAGCTGTCTGTCCTAAATACAAAATACAAGGGATCATTAATAACTGTCACCGTCAGAAAGCCTGGTCGATTTGTATCCCCGATTTGTTTCGAACGCCGCAATTCACGCTGAATGCCTAAGATTGTACCCTATAAGTGACTCTTTAGAGAAAATTAATCTAGACATTCTAAGAAGGAAATTTCGGATATTGATTGTATTTTTGAAAATTTATATATATAATTAGGATAAAGGCCATCGTAGCGTAGTAACACTACGCCAGGCTGTAGATGTGTGTGTGTTAGGTTCGATTGTCATTTGAGAAAATATATTATTTTCATTTTCTCGCTCTGCTAACATAACGAATTGCAGCGTTGAGTTCCGCCACTCAATATGCAATGTCTCGAAAATTGTCCCGAAAGTGGGGAAAGGAATGTCTTAAAATTAAGTTGCCGTCTGCCTATCATGCTATGTGCGGGGTAAGTGTGTAGTTAAATAATAATTTGGCTTTTGGTTGTGTTCTGAGCAAACTAATTTTATTTTTTATTTTGTATTGTAATCATATTATATATACTTAAATACCTTCGCAGCTTCTCATAAAGCTTATTGTTAAATTCATGATACTTTTAGTATCTTAATAATTAATCCACACTCTGTAAGAAGTACCGAAAATGTAAAATTTTGGTTCAAAATAAAATATTCAAAATTCACTATATCCCAAAATTCTAATTAAAATTGGAGAACGTAGTGTCTTAACACCTAAAAAAAGCTAAAAAAATATAAGACATTTTACGGTTTACCAATAAAAAGCAAATACTGCAAATATGCTTTTGAAAATGTCTGGCAATGCACTGTGAACGACTCAGATGGATTCTGATAACCAAACCTTTCTTTTCTTTATATGCTATAAAGTAAATCACAAATATGTACGTTCTGTACGTAGCTGTTGATTACAGAGAGCGATAACATTATTCCATACAATAAATAAACAATGAGAAACAGATAGACTAACGTCAAAAATTCTAACTATGAAGATTAGCTTCTTAGCACGGTGTTATATTTTTCTTTTATGGAAAAAAATATTGCTAACATATGGAAAAATCGTTACGTGGTGGGATAAATTCAACTAAACGCCATGAATGTTGGTTCAAATCCAGTTCGAGGACATAGTTATTAAAAATTTTCGTACTTGTGTATTAGTTTCAAGATTTAATCGACGAAGTTAATATTATCATTACATTTTGCAAGGTAGACAAGAGAACCTAGTGTTAAGATACTCCGTCCCCAAATTTTCGTCAAATTTTCGAGACATTGCATCTTGAGTGGCGGAACTCAACGCCGTGTTTTATGATTCCGTCTTATTACCAGAGCGATGAAATGAAGATATAAAATAATTCATTTCCCCGAATGAAAATCGAAACCACAACCTTCGCGTTTACAATCACTGCCACAGCACCACGATCGAACAACAGACTGACTATGTCAACAAATAGGGAGGAGATATGAAACTGTATGCAAATTCTTAATTATAGGTATCTCAACTGTAATTAGAAATTTTACACATATTAGTTTCATATACATAGGTGAAGAAATTTGTGCAGGCGCTATACAATTACTGTATTAAGTGATGCGGAATAAACGACAATCTCACATGCAAAGGCCTAGCCTAGAGTAAGGCATCATGCTTTCATGATCATTTTGTTGTAAAACTAGGTAGTTATTTATAGATTGACCTAATAAAGTTGTGTTAAAAAATAAAAAATCCGGCGAAAAGCGAGTCGAACTCGCCTACTGAGGGTTCCGTACCAATTTTAGGATTGTATGTCAATGATAAGGAAGTAGGTACAATTTATACAATTTTACAAATTTGTAAGTACCTATATAATTTTTTTTCCATGAAATTTCTGTAAATTATGGCTTTAGGATTTTTTCGTTCACACTTCATATTAAATTTCCTAACAGTAGGTTTATGGGAAGAACCCTATAGATTTTGCTTATGTGGCGATTTTTTTAATGCAAAGTAGAGCGAAATCGATCGAAAGGTATAAAATAAACTAAATAAATACAAGCAAAATATGTTTTCAACCATTCCCACACATTTTGTTGAAGTTCATTTAATTCAAGAATAGTTGAATCAACGTCAACAGCGACATGAAAATAGTTCGCTTAATTAGACCACATTTCTAAGACATAACGTTTAATTTGTATCATAGCACAGTAAATTGTTTACTCATCTAATATATCACTGAGGAAGACAGCAAGGAAAAATAATTCAGGGCAAGACGAGCTTACTAATGTTCAGTTGTAATATCTAATAATATCTACAAAACCTTGTGTGAGTATGGATATATATAATAACTGGTGTTCGCTTCAAATGGAAATAAGTCTATTGAAGCCAGTCGTGGTGCAGAGGCACAAAGTGTGCCTGTGAACGTGACTGGTTGTGGGACTGGTAAAGCGCGGCGTTTAGTTACGCCACTCAACACGCAATGCTTCCTGAATTCGGAGGAAAGTGGGTAAGTACTTTAACACTAGGTTTCCTCTGCCTACCGTTACGCAACCCATTCGCAACGTGTTTGTTTAAGCGGAAAACGAAAAACGACGAAACGGATCTTCTTCCGATAAATATGTAAAACAGATGAAGAATATATATAAAAAATGAGCGTTCACACTTCTATAAACTACAGATAGAGACATAATTGAGATGACAGGACTTCGATATTTTTGTATGGAAAGCAAAATTTAATAAATACGTCCCAGCTGACCCGTTTCCGACGACAAAGGAAAGTGGTGTCTTAAAAACTGCTCTAGTGTACCATACGGGTCCTTGATTATACGAATATTACTTATTTTCTTATGAAAATGAGATAAAAACGATATAAAGAGGAGACTTCGTTTTAAGAAACACATCCTCTACTTTCCGCCCAATTTTGGAGACATTGCATTTTGAGTGGCGGAATTCTCCGCCGCGGTTTGACTGCCAAGGCGAGGAAAGGATAATAAAAAAAACACATTTTAATACTTAGAAAATATAAAAAATCTCAACCAATTTACAATATAAATTTCATTCTAATATAGAAACATCACAATCTACCTAGCAATCAGAATTACTAGCGGTTTTTCCCACCACAAGACGGATTGGTTCATTTGGCCGAATGGCACTCGCGTCATTTACCGAGACAATCGGGGTATGGATTCCACATTTCACCAAGAGTTTAGTTCAATCGGACGAAATACGCTGGGATTCGTAGTAAGCAAATAATGGCTTTATTAGGGATTTCTCTCATATGTAGCTACCAACGTTATATATGAATAACTAAATATTTGGTTTCTTTATTAATATTTTAATAAAGATATAAAAAATACTGGTATATATGGTGTACGCTACGATAAAAAAGAAAAAAAATACATATATTTATAGATTGAATGTTTTTACGAAATAGTAATTTAGGGTAACTAAATAAATAGTAATGAAATATTAGTAAAATTTAAAAGAAAATAAAATTAGTTCTTTTTTTATTATACATTTTAAGTGGGCAATAGATACTTATATGGTTCTAAGCAAACGTGGAGCAATGGCGGTGGCAGCGGGTGGAAGGTCGTCACTGTCTTAACGCCAGGTTCCCCCACCATCCCTTCTGGTTGCAGGATAAGGCTAAAAGCTAAAAATATTATACTACTAAGAAAAATATCATTAAGCTAAGAAATATCATATAATTCAACCTACACTAAACTCTGAAAGAACTTCGTATAATAAATAAAAATATCAATCATCATATAATTAAAAAAGAATCTTTAGAATAATATTCTTATTATAATGGCACCTCTCACTACACTGCTGTCAGTGTAGTGAGAGGGAACCTAGTGTTAAAACACTCCGTTGTCCATTGCCCACCGAATTTTGGAGGCATTGCGTGTTAAGTGGCGGACCTCGACACTAGAGCGAAGAAATTAAAATATCAATTTAAATAAATATTTTATTTCCTCGAGTGGGAATCGAGCCCACAATCTGTCGCGTTTAGCCTCTGCGCCACGACTGGCGTCAGTATATATCGTAATATATTCATCACAACAATTATGCTATTATTAAAGTTAAACAAAAGTTAATCTGTTTTCGTGATAGTGAATATCATTGCGTTAATTACCCTATAGAATATGGATAGGCATGTTCTAAATGACGGCTATTGAGGTTTTGTGTCATTTATCTAAAATTATGATAGTATCATAATTTCATAGAAATCTAGTATCCAGTACTGTACGATATATAAAATTGGGGTCATCTTGGTGATGGTTATGAATTCAATTCACGCTTTGAGGAATAAAATATGATGGTTGGCAAAACAAAGCGCGGTGTTAATCTACGCGGAGTATATTGATACTAACTAACTAACTCTTGCTATATATTAAATAAAGCGGAAGCTGGAAAAAAATATATGTAAAGCTTATACATGAACTTGTATTTTGTATGTATTTCAAAAGTTAAGGGATATATTCTACTTATAGGAGACGTAATGGCATTATTTAGTTGCTATTTTTT
Source organism: Heliconius cydno galanthus (assembly GCA_036379175.1). Classification (NCBI taxonomy): domain Eukaryota; kingdom Metazoa; phylum Arthropoda; class Insecta; order Lepidoptera; family Nymphalidae; genus Heliconius; species Heliconius cydno. The sequence goes on along the minus strand of JAKRZM010000425.1, from coordinate 329,705 downwards.
ATTATTTTAGATTTCATTTAGATAATTACGTTGAATACTTTATTAATATTTAATTTCCCCGAATGGGAATTGAACCTGCAATCGTCGCGTGTGTACTTACTACTGCGCTACTGGGGCATCTTTCTTACCTTTTATTTTGAACTAACAATCTACAATCAGTGTGTATAAATCGTGCGAACCTGAAAACAAAGTTAAAACGTNTCAAAATCCCTTCTTAGTGGATGTCCAGATTACGAAAGTAAACATCTGCCCAAATTTCACGTTTCTACGCACAGCTACAGCTGTGCGTGCGTCTTACCTCAGTCAGTGAGGACAAGTCCTTTTATATATATAAATAAAGCGGAAGCTGAAAAAATTATATGTAAAGTTTATATATGAACTGAATTTTGTAATGTATTTCAAAAATTACGGAATATATTTTACATATAAGAGACGTAATGGTATTATTAAGTTTCTGCTTTCATTATTTCGGATTCCTTTAAGCTAATTTCTTTGAATACTTTATTAATATTTAAATTCCCCGAATGGGAATCGAACCTACAATCGTCGCGTATGTACTTATGCTACTGCACCATTAGGGAATCTTTCTTACCTTTTATTTTGAACTAACAATCTACAATCAGTGTGTATAAATCGTGCGAACCTGAAAACAAAGTTAAAACGTTTAAGAAAATGTTTATTGTTTGAAAACTTTATACTTTAATCCTTATAAATTGTATAGACTATAGAGTAAGAAGACATTTATGGAAGCATCAATCTTCACTCTGCTGATTTACTTGAACAATAGTTGTGCAGAAAATATTGGACTTGTTATATTTTAGATAAATCTCTTAACTTGCTTCCAGTTTTAACTGCAATTGTGTGTAGTCTCAAATTACTTTTGCAAAGTTTGTGCTATTGATATAGAAAATAATTCTCAAGAGGTTCCTTGAGTATCTTAATTATATTATTGAAGGGACATATTGGAAATGTTTAATAATATCTCTTAGTCATTATATTATTTATTTTATTCTGTTTTATAATTAGGAAATGCTTGGTGTACATAATACATCGAACGAAAGAATGTTCTTAGATTTTAATACACTTCGTCCCCATCGAGACACTTCCGTTTCCCACTTTTCGCGGAATTCACCTGGGCCACGACGACCTCTTAGATTTTCATTTTCCTAATAGACCGAGGAAATATATTTAAAATACCTTATGAAAATTATGAAAAAAAACCATAAAAATGCATTTTTTTTATCTTAAATATTAATATCGCGATCTATAAATATAATTCAATAACTAATAACTGTCGAGATAATACTTTACAGCAGTTAAGAAGATTTAGGAGCTATATCTATAAAGCCCTATTTAACGTTTAACCACCGATTTTTGTTGTGAAAATAAAACTATTTTAGTTGTTTGTTCGCCAGTCACTGGTTAATGGTTGTTTCTTCTTTTATGGTCACTGCAGATATTTTTATTGGTTGCAAGCTTTTAGTTTATTGCGAAGTATTTAAGATAGTATAGATCCTCTTCTAATATTTTATTATTTATCTTTTCATTTTTCCATTTTTTTTTGGTCACTTCACTTCGGTCTGGTTACAATGCCTCCAGAATTCAGCGGAAAGTGGGAAACGGAGTGTGTTAACCACGAGGTTTCCCACCTACCCTGATGTGTGATGGAAAAAAATTAAATAAATATTTCATTTCCTCGAGTGGGGATCAAACCCACAACCAGTTTGTGTTTATAGTCACACTTTGTGCCCCTGGACCACGACTAGAAATAAAAAAGTTAAAAAATAGATTTAAATAAACATGACCAAAGCAATCCTAAACTAAACTTAGTACAGGATAGCCTTAAAGCGATCTAACTTCCAAGGGATTATGGTAGCAGGGATATACGAGTCGTACTATACGGGAAATGGGATAGCTAGTGTATGTAACTCATGTACTTTTATAATTTTATTTATTTTCTTATGTTATTCTTTGTTGCGTATATTAATTGATGAATGATCTCCATAATTTAATATCTATAAATAATATAATTAAATTGTAATTGAGCGCTGTCTGTACATAGAAAATAGATTAATTAATGAGAAAATCTATTAATGTAGAACAGAAAAAAATATTCTTAAAATTGTTGTCTATTCATCTGTGCCTTTGTAGACGTTTTAGTTATAAACAAAATATATAGCAAAAATTTCATTTGACGAAATTAATCTTTGCTCTTCATTTCCTACAATATAAAAAAGTTAGAAAATTAATAACTTTTACTTTTAAAAAAAGTAATAAATTGAATAAACTTCGATATCCTATAAGAGGCCGTTAAATCGAAAGTAAGATCGAAAGCTCTAGAGAAAGTTTTAAGTGTTAAACGTTAAACTGTATCGAGTGGACTTTTACGCTTCTTAATACTTTAATTAAATTATACAATTTATTTAACAAGCGTAAGCTTTGAAGTTTCTAGTTAATAGTTGTTATATGAAAGTTTAAGGGAAAAATAAATAAAAAAAATAGCTCTACGTTTTTCCGCTTAACGCAGTGTAGCATGAGTATTGAACGGCGAAACCTAACGCCGCTCTTAGTTTACCAGAATGAAAAAATGGAAATAAAATATTAATATTTAAACTTTTTAGATACTTGTAGTAGGAAACTATATCATAATACAGGCTTATTTTCTTGTTCATATTTAAAATACTTTTGCTTATCTCATCTAGTTAGTCAATCCACCATACATTTGATTTGAGAGTGAAGTAATAAATCGCACTCTGCTTGCCCCGCAGATACGGGGAATGATAACAAATAAAAAGTGGTCAAGTGCGAGTCGAATTTGCACTTGAGGGTTTCGCAAGCGCATAAACAGAATATAAGAAAAATTATACAATATTCTTATATTGAGGCATTATAATTTTTCGACATCATAAAATAACTTTGTTTTTAATAGTTTTTGTTTAAATAATAAAGTGATATTTGGTGTTTTTGAAATTGTGTCTATATGATATGCTAGAAACATTTATGGTGAGAAGATTATCTTGTCATTAAATACTTTAAACGTAGCGGGATTTGAACCCCCGGCTCTAGGAAAACATGCAAACGCTGTGATCACTAAGCCATTCTCATCAAACTACGTCGAATTCTCATAAATTCTTAACAACTTTTTTATGTTGTTAACATATATGTAGGATACAAAGTTTTTTAACATATATGTAGGATACAAAGTTTTTTATTTTTTAAATAAAAAAAAACATCTGATTGTTTTTAAAACATAGGCTAGTATAATACACATAAAAAAATACAATGTGATTTTATTATAAACGACAAATGAGAAAACGCTTCTTGAAACAACATCAACGGTATGATAAGGAAAAGTTAATGCATCATCAAAACAAAATTATCTCTAAGCAAAGAGGATTTCAGCAGAAAAAGGCAAGAGATTCTACGGACAATTGTTTTTGTTTCGGCCTTTATTTAGAAGAGGGTAGTTGTCACTGATTAATTGTTATGCTTGTTGGAGAAAAAAAAATTATGATCTTTGCGGTTCATTCGATTATGACATATATTATGACATATAATGTCATATTGTATGGAAAATAACGTAATATGGAGGTTGTAAAGTAATAAAAGAAATAATGGCGTTGTAGAGAATAATCGATGACCTAATTTGATGAATCATTCGTCAATCGATTTGTCTCAACCTTGCGAGCGTCCCTAAAGACATGACAATAATCAAAATTTACCAAAGCGACAACCTGTTGACGAAACCAGAGACTGTTGAATAAAATAAAAATCGATGAACTATGTCAAGTGTGGTAAAATTTAAATATTTAATTGCCACGAATGGGAATCGAACTTATAGCCATTATATTAACAGCCAGTTACTTTGTCACGTAACATAATGCAGCATACGTAGCTAATAGAATACCAAATTATGTTTAACTATAAAAAATGGATTGGAACTCGTAACAATCGCTCGACATTCTGGTAAGAACATTATGATTTTGCAAAAAATATATGATTTTTATATTTTCACATGTATTAAAAATGGTTACTATAAAAGAACCCCTTAGTCAATAAAGACAGCGTGTTTAACAAATAGCGGTCACACGACAAAAGTTCCAAGCCCATCGAGCAGGAGCAACGCTTCCTCTATCGCAAGTTAATTCAATTTGGATAAGCTTTTATGGACGGCGGTAAGCTGGACTCGATCCCAGCTCTAATTGAGAATTATTACAATTATTCTGTATACAAGAGTATAATCTTATATTAGTTAATATTTTTGGCTTTGGTTTGTGAAGTTATATTTGCGCGGAGCAGGGTAGGCAGGGGGAACCTAACGTCAAAACGCTAATTTCCTTCCGTTCAACACGCACCGCCCAATTTTCTCTCGAAAATAAGTAGAATTCAATGATGTACTTTGTTTTGTTACGAGAGCAAGAAAATGTAATAATATATTACCCAGAATAGGAATCGAATCCACACCTATAGTGTTTGTAGTCAAACGCTGTGCCACTGAACGACGACGGCATCGGATTTAAACTGACATTTACTTTATTTCGTTCCTAAAAAATTACACAGAAAAAAACAATTCTTATAAGAGTTCATCAATTTCTTTTAAGTGTGTCACGTAAGTAAGCCCACGACAGCCATTCATTGTACGTTGTTTTAAAGTGTAAAAGCAAAAGTTGATTAATCAACTTGTTGGGGAACTTTAACCGACTTCACAAAGTATTTGTACTTCGTAAAGTTTTCGAAAGCTTTAAATGTACTCGTATTATTATACTTCAATATAATGAAAATAAAAAAAATAAATCAGCTTCACGCTGTATCCCGCACATAGCAGGGTAGGCAGAGGTGACATAGTGTTAACACACTCCGTTCCCCACTTTGCGTCGAATTCTGGAGGCATTGTGTGTTGAGTGGCGGAACTTAACGCCACGCTTTATTTCTTTTTAATAAAAAAGATAGCGTCAAGATGAAAAGTTTGCTAATGTTTTATTTGCTGACAGAAGAAAATACCGTCCTTTTCTCCAAACATTTGAATATTGAGGACAAGGATACTACTTTGTGAATATAGAAGAACGTGTATACATTATTTATAACTTACTCTTTGGTGGTGACTGTTTTGGATACGGATCAATATATGTATGTAAATAAAGAGTTTCTTTGATATATTTCTATGCAATATATTCATATTTTTTGTATCTTTACATTACTTATGGCATCTCCCTAGTATTATTTAATCTTACCATATCATAGAAGCTGAGAAACTTTAATATTAGGCAATTATGCAACTAATTTTGGTAATTGTCTGTAGTTGCCCACTCACGGTACATCGATTCCAAAAAACTTAAGAATCGTACACTTATTGTATTAGAATAGTTGCTTAACACTAGGTTCTCAGGTATCTTTTGCCTATACTACTAAGTGTAGAAACTGTACATTTTTGTTGTTTCTCATTTCTGAAAAGAGATTGAAAGCTGGTGCAATGAAGACCGAATGAAATAAAATTTTCGAATAGACATATATATAGTTTCATTGTAACCACTATGGCGAAGATGCCTGTGGCAATACAATTCCTCATAATTTCTTACATTTTTGTTCTGAGCTAGATTTGGAGAAAGCAGTCGCTTAAACGAAATGAGATTTTCAAATTGAATTAGTGCGAAGATGAGTCGCGACTTACGTTCTTTACTTATCTCATTTATAAATATTAAACTAAAAGATAAATGTATAAAACTAATAGTAAATGTGTTTTTATATTGCAAAAAATATTAACAACACTGTCATAGTACAATTCAAATGTTTACCTCTTGCTTGTTTGTTTCTATTGTCTGGGTGCTTTTATTTTTAAGAAGATGTTTTGTTACAGAGTAATTGAGTATATTGAGATATTTTTTTAGCTTCACGCTGTATCCCGCATAAACCGTAATATGCTGTTCTTAACAGAAAACAAGTGTAAGTTACTTGGTTTTCTGTTCATCTATATAATATTTTGCAATATTCTTATGTGTAATTTTCGTAAAAAACTAAATTAATATATCATTAAGATTTTTTTTTGTGAACCTATATCTAAGGGCAAAATACTCCATACTCATTTCTCTCCGCTCTAATTTAAAACATTGCATATTCAGATATCTATCTTGCAAGAGTTGGTTGCTGAAAAGAAAGTTGGTTGAAGTCTTCCCTATTCTAAATAAACCAGCTGCGACTCAAAGACGTGACTGGAGGCAATTTAGACAAATCTTAAGGGACAACGGTCCCTGCTTTCAAACTAATATATACTTCTACATATATATGTAGCAATTTTTAGGAATTACATTGCAATTACATATATTACTACATAGTATATCTGAGAATGAGCAAAAATATATATATTTTACTAGGTGACTAGTGTTGTTTTTCCGTATTTTAACATTTACTTGACGTTGATTGAATTTAAACATTCGTAGAACACGTGTCCTTCACTAGTTAATTATCTATTCAATCACGATTACAGTGCTACAGTCAATTAGTTAATGAAAAGTCCAAATTGAATACATTTCCATTTCCTAATGTATTATATTGTTTCATTATGCAGGGGTGATTAAAGTGATTATGTTGTATATTATGAAATTACATAGCTATTAAATCTACACACAAAGTGACAAGTGTCCAATAGAATTCTGTTTAAACGGAAGCTCTACGTTAAATCAACAAATGCCTTCCTATTTCCAACTTTATAGTATACAAAATAGAACTCAAATATCATTGTACATGTAAAAATACCTTAAGCATCGTAGCTCTTGTCAAAAGCAGCCGTAGCTTCGTAGTACAGTACGTAGCATCCTTATTTGCTGAATATTTAAATTACGAGTATATATTTTGTTTTCCTCTTGTATAACATTTATAGTTCTTGCTTATAATTTTCTTGTATTTAGCCAATTGTTAAATTTATTTTCTTCTATAATAAAAATAATAGAGGAAATATTTGAACGGTACAGACAGATAATTTCGTTAGTATAGCTATAACTAGTAAAAATCTATTTAGGAAGTCTCTCATTTGCTGTAAAATTATATCAGGCATTTCCTTTACGTACTATGCTAAAAATTAATAACAACCTCAATAGTAGCTTTGCGAAAATTTTTATAAATCAATCCCTTTATTTTTGATCGAGGATTAAATTTCTACTAACAAAATATTTCGATTATATGAAAAATCGCTCTTTAATAAATAAATTTACCATCCTAAGTGTGGATTAAATCCACAACCATTGCTATTACAGACGCTGTACCACTGCGTTGCTATAGCCTCATATACTAAATGCACAAAATACTTTTAAGCAATTAATCTCCATTACCTCCAAACATACTGGCTCATCTAAAACCATTAAAAAGCTCATGTAAACCTTTTCTAATCACCATGAATCTTAATAAAATCACGAAACGGATGTAAAATGTCTTAGATACAATGCTCTACAAATTTATGTTGTATATAAATCTCGTAACACAAACAAACCTGTTAACTGCTTGTAGCCTAACGTCTACACGTAAAGAATTTTGTGGCTACACATCTCCTAGATATAGATTATTGATGATAGGAAGGGAACGTTTCCAGTTTTAGTATAAACCAAAAGTTTTATACTAAAAGTTATTTATGTATTTGTATATGTTTACATTGAATTATTTTTAGTAGGGAAGACAGTAGAGACCTGGGAACCTAGAAACATTTCGTATTCGATAACTGAAATCAATGTTTTGCCAGTGCGGAAAAATTAAAATATTTTGCCCTCGAGTGGGAATCAAACCCACAATTTCGAAACGTATGCTTTTCAATTGAAAAGACATTCCCGAAATATATAAAATGAAATATTTTTTTTATTATAAAATTTAAGCAAATAACACTTTCAGCTTTCATGTAATGTAATGAAGTCTCGCCTTGAGTGTAGACGGGACGTAATTCCCAGAATTGCGCCTGAAGACAAAAATTATGCTGACAGGGATTTAAAAAAATATGAATATAATATATTTTTAGGTAGTACGTAGTACCTACTTAGGAACGTTTTCTTTTTTAGCGTCGTTCCACAGACAGCAGGATAGGCAGAGGGGAACCTACACTCTGTCCTCCATTTTCTGCTAGATTTTGGAAGCATTGCGTGTTGAATATCGGAACTAAACGCCGCGTTTAGTCTCGTTACCAAAAGCAGAAATAGTAATATTAAATATTTTTATTTCGTATACAATCACAAGCTTGTGCCTCTATATTGATATCGGAGTATAATCATACTCACTCTATAATTCACGTTAACGACAATCTAATCGACTTATCTACTAGCAAGAATAGTCACTGAACATTATGTAGTAATAATTTAAAAATAACTATGACTAGTTGATCGAAGATTAATAATAAAAACAAACAACTTTACAAAATAATATTAGATTAGTCTCACTTACGAATTTGCAAATCTTAAATTTTTATAATGCCTCCAGAATTCGGTCCAAAGTGGGAAACGGAGTGTTTTAACACTAGGTTCTCTCTGCCTACCCTGGTGTGTGCGGGATACAGCGTGAAGCTGAAGTTTTTTTCAGATAAAACTAAAATGTGCAAATTATTGTTTCAGTTACGTTTACTATAACGATCATAATCTTGTCACGAGAAAATCTATTTATGAAGGCAATAGTCTGTTAATAGAACCCAAAATAATAATTATTATTTTTTTGTCTCTTTGTCTGTGGACTTATTTACACTAATCTAAGTATTGGCTTAACTGATTTAAATGCAGTTTTCACTTTTATTACAAAATAAAATTATTATTTGTCGGCAGGTACTTTGAAAACAAAATGTGAAGCGTGGTCATGGAAGAGGGCTGTGACAACTGCAGCTTGGAGCTGAACGCCAGTCTCTTACTTAATAACACTGGAAATGTCACTGTTATTAATAAATTTTATTTTTATCAGGTAAGAATTTAAATTGTGTATAAAAACTATAAATTTGTGACAGTATTTTTAATCTAACTATCAAAAAAAACTGTTTCGTTACTGAGTGACTGAAAGATAAGGCACAGGGGAAACTATGCTGTGTAGAAAGCATTACCTCGATCTGGTAAATCGAGGCGTTCACTTCCATCACTCATCACGCAATGTCTCAGGTATTCAAGTGACTTGATGGAAATGGAGTGTCTCAACACTATGTTTCCAGTTTTTCCTCTGCCTGCCTTGCTTAGTGCGGGATACAGCAATATACTACTCTGGTAGTACCAATACCCATCGTGCTTACAGACAGATTATAGCCCACTGTACCACACACTAGCTTTTATAATCTATGACTGGGTAAAATATTTATATATGAATTCCTAAATATCCATAGTTATTTATTTCTAGAAACAAACTAATCTAGTTACTTCTAGTTACTTGTTTCTAGTCTTTGCTCAAACCAAAAAAAAAATTATAGAGACTTGAAAAAAGAAACGTTTAGTAACAATCTACATAAGCCACCCCTAAAAAAACTATATTTAAAAAAATAAAAAACACTTACCCTTATAATAAATTTATTCTATGTAAACATTTAAAAGTTAAAACGTTCAAATACTTCAAGCAATTTAGGGGATCTCAAATACACTAGGTTACTGCCAGCCCGTTGCGAAACTAAAGTATGAGTCTAGACTTTCTGTATTCTAATATAACGTTAATTGTAACATGGGACGACGTCATATTCATTAATAGGTTACTTGTTAACCTTCTGAAGATCTTATTTGACGGTAACGGCGTTTAAAATTGTAAATTATGGTATGAAATTGCAGTAATTTTGCAAAAATATATAAAATAATGCGTGAAGGTCATATAAAAAGATATGATTTTCTAAGGAACATAAGACGAGACACGAGAAGCATTGTGAATGCAAGGGATGAATAGTATTTCAAAAGAATCAAAAATTTCCACCTTTAATGAGAACTGAACCTAGTCACTAGAAACACTTACTTGAGTTTCGCTACTCAACACGCAATTGAGTGGGGGGCACACAAAAAGTGGGGAACAGAGTGTCTTAACACAAGGTTCCCTCTGCCTACCCTACTGTGTGCGGGATTCAGCGTGAAACTGATTTAATTTTTATAACTTTTTAATTACTCTCTAAACATACATTATTGTATCAGTCTTTTAAATGGGGTCGATGCTGTTTTCTCAGTGGTTAACAAAGAATTTTAATAACCAAGACCGTTAATGGGTTTCTGTTGTAAATTTAAAGTACGACGCGTTTCGCATAATAAGAATCAACGGCTGTTATACGAGCATGTGTACCAGCTTGTGCTTGTACCAACCTTTTAATGCACGAGAGTGTACATAAGTTTTTTATTATATTTATTTTTGTTTTATTATGTTTGTAAAAACTGTTTTTGTTTTATTTAAGTTGATTTTAAAATAGTAATTTAATTTTTGATCTGTGCAGATGCTGTCTAAGTTTTTATTATGTTTAATATTTTTTCATTTTTTTTATGTGTTTTCTTCATCAAACATTTATACAAACATCACGAGTAGAAAGAATAAAATCAATTGTATTACGTATACAATATAATTTCTAACTTATATTTTTTATGATATTTCTTATTTCCCCTAGTTAAATGTTATTAAAATGGTTGTTTGTGTATTCATGTATATTAAAAAAAAACGTACATTGTGTTCATATAGTGGGAATAGGCAGAGGGAACCTTGTTTTGAGATACTCCTTTTCCTAATATCCAATTTTCGAGACAGATATCAAAATCGCGGTTAAGCTTATTACCAGAGCCAAGAAATGAAAGCACTGAGCGGGAATCGAACTCATAACCATAATTATGCTACTTTTATACATATACAAAATTTAAAGTATTATTACAATAGTAATAATTATAGATATTTTTAATTATACTATTTTTTACTCAGAATGTTCAGCTGGCAGTACTATGGCTGCTCCTGGTGGCGATCGTGGCCGGAAACACGACGGTGGTGCTTGCACTCTTCCTCACTAAAACAAGGAAAAGCAGGATGAGTTTCTTTATCATGCAACTCGCCATTGCAGGTACCAAAGAATATCTCTTATACATATTATATAGTTTTTTATTTTAATTTTAAATTATTGCTGAAAAATAAGCTTTTTACAAAGAAGCTTTTTTTACAAGCAAATTTAATCAAAAAAGACCAGGTTCACATAGAATTATGTGAGATTTTTTAAATATTCTAATTATACATTTATAATAAATACAATATGATAGTATTTTCGTTTAATATATTATATCTCAACATGACTTAAACAATAACAGTAAAATTTGGCATCACAAGTGCCAAATTGTGCTTATTTATGTTTTTGGCATCAAAAAGACATAAGACGTAGTTTACATCATAAAGTGATAATATAATAGAATATTCAATTGCATTATGCTTTTGTGAGGTGCGATATATGTATGTTTATAATAAAAGAA
>JAKRZM010000425.1:294778-312632 GCA_036379175.1 Heliconius cydno galanthus | reverse complement strand
CAAAATATTTTTATTCTACAGGGTGTAGTTACGTATTCTTCGACGTACGTATTAGTCGCACTAAGTGTGGACCGATGCGACGCTATCACACATCCTATGAATTTTACTGGAAGCTGTAAGTTATGTTGTGTACTAACATTTTTAAATTTGATAATATATTAGTGATTAATTTGGGTGTTTTTTCTTTTAAAATACATTATAGCTAAATTTTGGTTTATTTATTTTAAATGTAATTATGTTATTTTTATAAAAAGAGGGCAAAACTTCAATAAAAAAAAAATATTTTCTATACAATGTGAGAGTGATTTTTATTCACACTGTATAACAGAGTCAGCAGAAAGTAACATAGTATTAACAATTGGCGAAACTCTACGTCGCAAGAAGAACCCATATGTCTATTATACTGCTCTTATCGAATTCTACAGTAAATCCTTCGTATACTAAGAAAATTAACATTTTCTTACGTTTCCAGGGCGTAGAGCGCGCGCTCTTATAATCGGTGCGTGGTTTTTAAGCTTTCTTTTTTGCGTACCGATGTTGTTTTTATTTGATGAAGCCGATATTGAAGGTGAGTTGCATTGAACTTATAAGTCAAAGTAAATTTAAAAATAATTGATAATTAAAAATTCCCTTTCCTTTTCTCAGGAACTCTTCAATGTTGGTCCAGCATCAATCAAACGCAGTGGAGGATATGGATGACAAGTGTTTTTCTGTCGTTGTTCGTAGCACCCGCCCTAACTATTTCAGCTTGCTACGGCGTGATTGTGGTGACGATACGGCAGAAAAGCCGTAGAGTATTGGGAAAGAGAGCGGCGGCCACGAGACAATGTAATTATATATTTTTTTACATTAGAAATATCGTCTATTTAGATATAGGTTCGATTTCCACTCGTGACAAAATTTTCATTTTCTCGCTTAGGTAACACGACAAAGCGCAGCGTTAACTTTGGTCACAAGGTTAACGCAATGTCTCGAAAATTAGGCAGAATGGAGGGAACTGATTTTTTGATACTAGGTTCCCTTTGCTATACGCGGGATGTAGCCTTATACATTGTACTTCTCGTTGATTTACAATCCTAAAATAGATACGGAACCCTCGGTGCGCGAGTCCGACTCGCACTTGACCGATTTTTTTATTTACATGCCCACTTATAGGTACACAAAATGGATAGACGACACAAGTTTACAAGTCAATAAATAAGTCGTCAAAATCTTTTATTGCTTATAAGGCTATTCTTGTTATCGATATTATATCTTTATAGCGCTTAATTAACCAGTAGTACTCGTATATTTGAATTTTTATGTTGATATAATTTAATACTGTTTTATTAACATCATGTTATTAGTTTGGTAATTTGTTACATATTACGTTGTTTGAAGTTTACCTTAATTTATGAATATATTAAAATATTTTTTTACGAAACACTGCGATGATGTCTCTTTTTTTGTGGTTTCCACTGTGAGAACGTTGTGACAAGAGTCAAGACACGTTACAATAAAACCATTTTTAGCTTCACGCTGTAACCCTCACACAGCAGGATAGTCACAGGGAATCTAGGGTTAAAACACTCGGTTTCCCATTTCCCATTCCCTCCGAATAGTAGAGGCATTGTATGTTGAGTGATGAAACTCAACACCGCGCATTGCCTCAACACAAGAACAAAGAAATGAAAATATTAAATATTTAATCGATGATCTAGTGGGAATGGAACCCACGACCACGACGGGTTTACAGTAACACGCTTGTGCCCCTACCACGTCTGACCTCATAACAGTATCTCAGTTGTAATATTAAAAATCACCTGCTATTCAATTTAAAGTAAATACAAATTGAATTTTCAATCAAATTAATTTCAGACCCTTCTTTATTTCATTTCGTTACTGTTTGGCTTCGGATCTCTATTTATGTGTTTAGTTAGGATATTAAATTAAATGTTTCAAATTTAAGAATATTATCCTTGAAAATATAAACTTAATAAATATCGCTTACTTAACGTTTATTATTAATTTACTAAATCTAAATAAACCTAAATCTACGAAACATGAGAGAAATGTCAATTACTTTCGAAATTTAATTTAGTTTTAAGTTTATTATTTAGATATAATAATTATATTATAGGTTGGAAAAGGCGTATAAAAATTTCGACGTAGTTTGATAAGAACGTATGGATTAGTGGTTAAAGCGCATGGACAGTTTCCTAGAGGTGCGGGTTCAAATCTCGCAACGTTCAAAGTTTGTGCGTTTCTAAAAAAAGTATCGTACATTTTAATATTTTTTATATGAAAAGGAAGTACAATAATGTTAATCATATCATAACTCTTTTATCTTTGAAAGCTTTTACTGTATTTTTTTATGAAGAAGAATGTGCTCACGTTTGGGCACGTCGACAAATCAGTGATGAAAGTCTGGTAAAATAATTTGAAAGTGATGAAGAATGTGTGGTAATCGAGGCAGAGCCATATCTCAACTGACCTTCGAGAAAACAGTATCGATGATAATGAAGAAAGGTCACGTAAAAACCATGAGGACTCCAGATACATATATGAAATAGGTGATAACAATTTGGTGCTCTGTTGTCTCTGGCTACCCCGCTGGGGATAAAGCGTGAAGCTAAAAGAAAAAGAAAGAAAAGATTTTTTAATTATATATTAACACTGCTTACATGGCTATAACTAGACATGTGGCTTTGTCCGTAAAATAAACGGAAATAAAAAAGGAGTGATTTAATTCCTAAATTTTATTACCTAAATATTTTAAAAATTACCTAATTTATACAGATAGTGACGACTTGGACAGCCGCCGCGCGAGCAGCCGCGGAATTATACCGAAAGCAAAAATTAAAACAGTCAAGATGACCTTTGTAATTGTATTTGGTGAGTAGACGAACATTTTTTTTAAATATTTTTAAATCTTTTCTCGCCTAAATCGTATATTAAGTGATGCTTTAATCAATGATGATTCATTATCTATATCTGTGCCAAAATGTTAAGAAGCTATATTTTTTTAATATTGTTATACCTATAATATTTTTANCGGCATGTAGCTTGATACGGAACCCTCGGTGCGCGATCCCGACTCGCACTTGACCGATTTTTTTATTTGGCCAGGCCACTTATAGTTTCATAAAATGGATGGACGACACAAGTTTACAAGTCAATAAATAAGTCGTCAAAATCTTTTATTGCTTATAAGGCTACTCTTGTTATCGATATTATATCTTTATAGCGCTTAATTAACCAGTAGTACTCGTATATTTGAATTTTTATGTTGATATAATTTAATACTGTTTTATTAACATCATGTTATTAGTTTGGTAATTTGTTACATATTACGTTGTTTGAAGTTTACCTTAATTTATGAATATATTAAAATATTTTTTTACGAAACACTGCGATGATGTCTCTTTTTTGTGGTTTCCACTGTGAGAACGTTGTGACAAGAGTCAAGACACGTTACAATAAAACCATTTTTAGCTTCACGCTGTAACCCTCACACAGCAGGATAGTCACAGGGAATCTAGTATTAAAACACTCGGTTTCCTATTTTCCTTCGAATTGTAGAGGCATTGTATGTTGAGTGGAACTCAACACCGCGCTTTGCCTCAACACTAAAGCGAAGAAATGAAAATATTAAATATTTGATCGATTCTCGTAACAATATCTCAGTTCTAATATTAAAGAAAAATCACCTGCTATTTAAACTAAAGTAAATACAGATTGAATTTTCAATCAAATTATTTTCAGACCCTTCTTTATTTCATTTCGTTACTGTTTGGCTTCGGATCTCTATTTATGTGTTTAGTTAGGATATTAAATTAAATGTTTCCAATTTAAGAATATTATCCTTGAAAATATAAACTTAATAAATATCGCTTACTTAACATTTAATATTAATTTACTGCTAAATCTACGAAACATGAGAGAAATGTCAGTTATATTAAATTACTTTCGAAATTTAATTTTGAATAATGAAGAAAGGTCACGTAAAAAGCATGAGGACTCCAGATACATATATGAAGAAGGTGATAACAATTTGGTGCTCTGTTGTCTCTGGCTACCCCGCTGGAGAAAGAAAAAGTTTTTTAATTATATATTAACATTGCTCACATGGCTATAACTAGACATGTGGCTTTGTCCGTAAAATAAACGAAAATAAAAAAGGAGTGACGTAATTCCTAAATTTTATTACCTAAATATTTTAAAAATTACCTAATTTATACAGATAGTGACGACTTGGACAGCCGCCGCGCGAGCAGCCGCGGAATTATACCAAAAGCAAAAATTAAAACTGTCAAGATGACCTTTGTAATTGTATTTGGTGAGTAGATTAACATTTTTTATATAGTTTTAAGCCTTTTCTTGCCTAAATCGTAGATTAAGTCGAAATTCAATCGTTTCTTACTACTTATTTATGTTATTAACATAACTATGTTTAGGGATTTTTTTACAAATATGCGCTATGCAAAAACTGTTGCTTGCAGTTATAATTTTTTTTCATCATTAATTAAATATTTTAACCATTTTAAAGGTGTTATTTCACACTTAAAAAAATATTTTTTTACAAAAAAGAAAAGAAAACAATCATCCTGATCCTCTTTAACTACAAATGCAATTTTAATAAAGACAAAAAGTGAAAAATAAAATAAAAATTTATATTACTTAGTATTAAAAATTTATATTGCTATTTAACTAGTGAACTAAGTTTTCGACGTAAATTATTTTTACCTAAATTTATAATAAAAAAATATAGAAAGCTATATAATATATATACCTAAATAATAAATCAACAATTCAATAACGCCAAATGTCACATAAACTTTTCAAAGTAAAGAAAGGAAAATAAAATATATGTGACGACAGTACACATATAAATTGCGTCCTATACGATGTTTTGTAAACATTAAGAAAGGCGATGTTTGATGCCGACATGTCCAATGTATTGGCCTAAATATATCCTTATATATTATTGTGGAAATAAAAACGGTTCGATGGTTTAATGGGGCGATTACGATTACAATAAATATATATATTTTGGGATATTTGTGTGGGTTCATACTGTGCCCTGGAAAATTTTGGCGTATTCCCATTAGTTTCACCCAGTCGTAGTACTACTGGAAATTTTCTTCTCTTTCTGGACTTGCTAGTATGATTACTAGAAGTTTTCTTTTTTGTTGGTATTTGCAGATTTACCAGTAAAACAAAATGGTATTAACATGTAGACTTAGGTCTTATAAAAAAATATTTTTCGTTCCTCAGTATTTAAGTTTAGGGTGTAGCGTGGAGTTTCGCCACCCAATGCACAATATCATTAATATAAGTAAAACGTGAATGTGGTTTCCATTGAAGAAAAATATTGCACACTTGGGAAAAATTACACAATTTTTTTAAACGAAACTGCAAGATGGTTCAAGACGGTTGGTTTCCAAGAGGTGTGGATTCAAATCTGTTACGTTACGTTCAATTTTTTATACGTACCTACTCTAGAAAAGCAAACACTTTCTCGACCCAGACTAACAAACTGGTACGATGGAAAATAGATCTAGAAAATTAAGACTAAAATTACCTTTAGTGGAACAATACTTTATGTATTCTAGCCGAGGACACCTGTATATAAGAAATTGGAAATTCCCTATAAATTGATATCAGACATTGAATTCTTAAAATAACACAACAATTTACAAATTGACTATTTAAATATTTAAAAAAAACGTTTACCTAAAATATATATTTAAATATTAAAGTAAAGATTCATAGTAATTTGATTTTTATGTCAAAACCGAAGCTCTTAAAGTTAGTTTAAAAACATGCGACATGAAGACCGTAAAACGACTATAAAAACCTTTTATGACTCTGTCCATTACTTTTAAGTGGACAAAACTGCTATTCTTAAAGCTTCCATGTTCATGTATGAAAATTTTAAAAAAAAAAAAATAGTACAAGTTTTACATAACAATAAAACTTGTATTATTGTGGAGAGACGATGCACAGCATCTGTGAGAGGGCGCTGTATACTTCCCTTTGATTATCCAATGATTTACACTTCCGNGCTATGAGGTAAGAAGCGTAGTGTCGCCTTTACAACGTCTCGGCGCCCTACCACCTGGGACCACGTGACTTCCGGCGAATCGCTGATTGGTCGAAAACAGCAACCGGAAGTGTAAATCATTGGATAATCAAAGGGAAGTATACAGCGCCCTCTCACAGATGCTGTGCATCGTCACATCCCAAATAATATTATTAATTATACTGGAGTCGCGAGTTATTAACCTCGAATATTTTCTGAACTTATTTCTATCTAATATAGTCTATTAACGATATTTTTAGTCGTTTAGCTTTTTTCTTTTTATATGATAATAAATTTACAAACTAAAGCTAAAATTTTTCTATTAACATAAAAAAGTTTTGCGTGTTTTTACTATATTATAGTAAAATAATTTCTTTTTAATGTAAAATGTGTGTAGTTGTGATAACGATATACTTTAAGAAAATAAAAGTCGATTGTTACTTTGCCTATGTTGTATTTTCTTTTATTCTTTCAATTTCATAAAATATTTCTTTCATATATACCCATAGGTGAGTGGAATTTTATAAATTTACAATTTGAATCGTGACTCGACTGCGCCGTAATATAAGAAATATTTAAAGTTTTCTCCGCGTCGGTATTTGCTTTAGCGCGGTGCGCCGATATAATTTCCATATCTTATACGTAACAAGTGATTTTCGATTAAACGAACTTTAAGAGCTTTTAAATTCTATGAAAAAGTAAATCGATTAAACTTTCTGGTGTGCTTATGGTAAAATATTTTTATTTGTTTTTCTTATATATGCTTAAGATTTTAAGTCTCTTTTTCAGTTGAGAGTAGAAACTCAATCTATATTCTTATATATTATATTGCTAGAATATATTGAATGGATGTCAATATCTAACTATAAATGCGAAGTTTGTAGATTCGATTTGTACTCTGAGGAATTTTTTCGTTTCTTCCATTCTGGTAACAAGATCGTGGCGCTAAGTTCCGCTACTCAAGTGTTTTAACACTTATCTTGCTACGACTACTTGCTATCACATAATTAGTGACTCAGCGTCGCCCGCTTAGACTACTACTACTACTAATTACTACTAATTATAGAGAAATAATATTTATTTTACATAAATTGTAGCCAATATGTTATTTTAAAGGGCGCATATGACTGCAAAGTTTTATCTAAATCTGTTCAATAGTTTTTGTCTGAAAGTGGTAGAAACATCTATCCTCACAAAGTTTAACATTTTAAAATCGAATGAAAATTACAAAATTGTATTAACAGTTTTATTTTTTTTCAGTATTCGTCCTCTGCTGGTCTCCATATATGATCTTCGATCTGTTGCAAGTTTACGGCTACGTTCCAGACACCCAGGCGAATATCGCGATAGCTTCCCTCATACAAAGCCTAGCGCCTTTAAACTCGGCGGCGAATCCTGTCATTTACTTTATATTTTCTAATAGAATTTTTATTACTTTAAGGTAAGTCATGTAGTTGCACTATTATCTGGACGGTTTTTTGTTATTTAATATTTCCATTTAGGAGTTATTTAATATTTTCAATTTCTCGCTCCAATAATGACATTCTGCTTCGGGTTTCCAAAAATGTTGCTTAAATATACGCTATTAGTGTTAAGTGCTTCACTCCCTGTTTAAGTGCTATGCCCATGATAACCATGAAACATCTAAGAATTCTCTTCTCTCTTCTCAACTTGCTGATTTTAATAAGATGTACAGATATATTAAGAGAAAATTATAAAAAGTGAGGTAAGTCTAATTTAAAACCTTTGTATAGCAATTGGTATTTCCAAAAATGAAACCATAAATACACATAAAATGAAATATGCTTAACTCCAATACAGTAGTAGCGTGTAAAACTGCCAGTAATCATCTCCCAGCAGGCATTATTTTGACATCGTCACAAAAATTATAGGTGCTTAATGAATAACTAAATAAAATGGGCTTTCATTAAGCAATGTTAACCTTAAGAAGGGTTGAACAAGAACTGAATTAGTCCAAATATTTGATTTTATGATATAAATATTTTGTAAATAATATGAAATTAGGTCTTTGTTTTTTTCTATGGATATAAACCTAACGTAAATTATCTTTCAACGAAATATATACATATGAATATTAATTTTAAACATATGTGAAATTTCTTTTGTAAACATTGAGCGCAGAAAGATGAAATTTATTATACACGTTCCTTGAGAAGTGAAAATTTGAATTAGATAACTAAATAATTTATATTCCGAAAATATTTGTTCGGTCAAAACTTTTTCTGTGATAAATAGTCACAATGTTGATTTTATGCCTATTTTATGCCTATGAACTTGAAGGAAAAGTTTTACTAAGCTGAATCTTAAGATAACTAGCCCTAGCTTCTAGACCGTTTTTTACATATTAACTTTATGGCACTAAAAAGAGGAATGTGAATTTGGTTCTCATAAAAAACTACAAGACGTTGCGCCTAACCGTAAAGTAATAACATTTTATTACTATCATTGTTCGATTGATCTAGTTACTTGAGGCTCATGTATAAAAGAAAGATAGCCAACGAATTTCACATACTATTAATATAATTTGGTTTTTTTAGAGCTTTCTTCATATGTGAGTAATGTGAAAATAAAATAATGTAAAAACATAATAATTTTGCGAAATATATGTGTATAAAATGAAAAAGAAATATAAAAATATTAACTGATTTCTAATATATGCATATCATATTAAATTAAAACAGCCTTTACCCGCCTCATATATTAGTTTTCATATTACTGCATAAAACTAAAGCTACAAGTATTTATTGCAAGTATAAATCATGAAATGGTAGTTTAGTATCTTAGTCGTTAATAAACAAACCAATTACCCGACCGCATCGCTATATATCTTGCTGGAGTCCTCTTAATTACAATTCTTCGCCGTCTAAGACGCTAAAGTTACACTCAGTTGGTACTGAACATGAGTTATGAGGAATAAGATATTTGCATACAATGATCGTGAGTTTGAATCCTATTTGATGAAATATTTGCGTATATTTTTTCAATATTAATATTCTAGTAAGAAAAAAATAAAGTGAAATTGAAAATTATATTAAAGTAGGATATGGTCTCTTAATAGTATATTTTGTATTTAGATCTGGCCTATATCTTACATATAACTAGACATAATAGACATACTTATTATTTTAATATAATATAAGTACTTATTATTTTAAAATATACCAAAACATAATATAAGTGATATCTACTTACTAAAACTCTAAGAATTCGTATCTGTAGTCTTTCTTCACACGGTTAGCACTGGACTATAAAGGTCTTTTCGTTTAAAAATACTTTATTTTATCCCAAGTTTACATTGAACTGCGCTCTAAGTCTTTATGACCTAAAAGTTGTAAAAATTTATAACAGAATTTGTGTTACTCTAGAGATGCTGCCTTTAAAATATGATGCCGACATTGTCAAGTTGTAAAATGGAGCGAAAATATCATTTAAAATGGCATAAAATAAGTTTAATATAGTAAAACGGCAACTATAAGCCAATGAAAAGCTATTTTAAAGGTTTATAAAAGAAGCCATTTTCAAAGATTAATACTTTTGCAACTAAATCTTCTAAGTTATTTTCCAGGAAATTCTCCTAGAATTCAACGGAAAGTGGGCAACGGTAGTGTCTTAATGAGAACGGAGTGTCTTAACAGCAGTCCCAGGTTTCTTCTGTCTACAAAAAAATATATATATATTCTTTTTCTTTCCTTTAAAGGCAAAAAATCAACGTAATTTAAGTTTAAAAATGATTTACATAAAACGCTTAACGTGTCCAAAAGCCATAACGCGCTTCAAGATATTAAATTGTTACTTTATAAAAATGCAAATTGATTTACTTTGGGTTTTTTCAGAACAAAAAGTACAATTTTATTGTATTTTCAACCTTATGGAGGGCTATAGGCATTCGTCTCATAAAATATATGTGCTGTAATATGGAATTTGTAGGCAACGTGGGTAGGGTGGATAATAGTATGATAATTTGTAGATATGAATAAGATATGTTTACTTTATATTTAATTTGGAAATTCCTTATTATCAGCACGTATAGAAAAATTGTAACTGGTCAGTGATAGTACATGCGAATTGTTTGTAAAATATTAAAATAGAATTTTATAGAAACTATATTAATAAGATTTATTAATAAACCAATTCGAGGGTAAGCTTTCGTGGGAAAGTAAGAAAAGATAAAAGTTGTAAATAAATAATAAAACTAATTACTATTTGGGTGACTTTACCAGATCTTTCTGGAATACTATAATTTTTATATTAGCTTATTTTTTTTAAATGTTCACAATTGATGGTGTTACTATAAACTGAAGACAAAAAAATATATTTCTCTTACACTCTCGAGGACACGAATTATAATTTCGTTCTTCCGCCTTTTATTGATTTCTGCTACTCAACACGGAGTATCTTAACACTATGATCTCTCTGCCTACCATCCAATCTGCGGGATACAGCGTGAAACTGTTAAATTTTATATAACATATTAATAAAGTGTTTTTTCAGGAACATTCCACCATACAAATGGCTCTGGTGCTGGATGAAGACGGATTCACACGTCAATGAGTCGAGAGCTCATACAGAGCTCCTAACGTCATCTCATAGACGGACTCGACACGAACTTACTATTAGGGTAAGTTTAAATACATAAACCGTATATACCGAAGCTTCATTCTTTCTGGTTAGGAATAAAGTGTAAGAGTAAAAAAATATTATTAATATACTAGAATTATAAAGATGTGGAGTTTGTTTTTGTTAAACGCGTTAATATCAGTAGTTCTACTGGATCGAACTGGTTTTTTTTTGTGCCAAACAGTTTATTTTGGATATGTTGTTTTTTTTTCTAAATAATTCGTTATTTTCAGAAAAAATTAAGATTAATTAATATGAANGTAACTGGTCAGTGTTAGTACATGCGAATTGTTTGTAAATTGTTAAAATAGAATTTTATAGAAACTATATTAATAAGATTTATTAATAAAATGTTTATTTATTAATAAACCATTCGAGGGTAAGCTTTGGTGGAAAAGTAAAAAAAGATAAGATTATAAACGCTACAGGTTGTGGGTTCGATTCCCAGTCGAGGAAACGGATTATAATTTCAGTCTTCCGCCTTTTATTGAGTTCTGCTGCTCAACACGGAGTATCTTAACACTATCTCTCTGCTTATATCTGCGGGATACAACGTGAAGCGTGAAGTTAATTTTTATATAACATATTAATAAAGTGTTTTTTCAGGAACATTCCACCATACAAATGGCTCTGGTGCTGGATGAAGACGGATTCACACGCCAACGAGTCGAGAGCTCATACAGAACTCCTAACGTCATCTCATAGACGGACTCGACACGAACTTACTATTAGGGTAAGTTGAAATATATAAATGTGAATATATAATGAAATATAGTTGATAAACCGTATTAGCGTTTGGCACCCCATTCTTTCTGATTAGGAACAAAGTGTGAGAGTAAAAAAAAAATTAATAATATACTAGAATTATAAAGATGTGGAGTTTGTTTTTGTTAAACGCGTTAATGTCAGTAGTTCTACTGATTCGAACTGCTTTTTTTTGTGCCAAATAGTTTATTTTGGATATGCTGTTTTTTTTTTCTAAATAATTCGTTATTTTCACAAAAATGTAAGAGCAATTAATATGAATTAATGACTTACATTTTTTTCTTTTTACTATTTTGTAAAATAACCTTCTAAAAGTGAAATTAAATACTTTAAAGACAAAAGTAAACCAAATTACAGGACCTGAATTAATTTTTAACACTTGCAAATTGCATTGTACCCATTTTCAGCATAGCCTACCAGAAGTCTTCATACAGTCTAATTTTCAGTTACTATCACCATAATTTTGAAAGAATAACGGATCACTCTGATACGACATTCTAACGACGACCTAAAGATGCGTTACTTATTCAAAATTAGCTTCTCCGTCCATGATACTCTTTTCCCGAGCGACCATAAAATCTTTGGTAAAATGCCAGGATGAGACCCAAATTACAAACCTTAATGAATATTTACAATCCTACTTTTATATTCATAGTCTTTTTCATTATGTTATCATCACTATTATTATGGCCCAAGTAACGTTGATGTCTGAACCAGCCTCCTTTGTAAGCGCTTAAGCTATTTTTAGTGAAGCTGTAAATATATTTATTTCCATTTTATTAGTTATATTAAAATCAGTTATTATAACAAGATGTCTGTCGAAAAATGTTGTTAGATCTTTTTTTATATTTTTATGTATTTATTTGCTTTTTTTTATACATGTGTAATATGTGTAAATACACAAAGTAAATGCTACGTAAGATATCAATTGTTTTAACTATATAAATATTTTATTAATTTGCCGTTTTTCATCATCGATGTAAGATTATGGTGAATCTCCACGTTTTCCGCTATTTGCTAAATTAACCAGCAGCCTAGACTGTATATAAAATTCATTCGGCATAGCAGTCCATCCTTTAGCAAAGGAAATTTAATGTTAATACACTCCGTTCTTTACTTTCCATCCAATTTTCAATTTATTGCGTATAATTTTCAATTTATTATTGTTAACATGCGGAACTTTTCTTGTTTAAGTGGAATGAAAATAATTTAAATACAATCATTTCCCCGAGTGAAGATTGAATCCACAACCATCGCTCTTACAATCAAGCACTGGCCCACAACGCCGCTACGTCCTCTGAGGGAACTTATATATTTTTCTATAACTCTCGACAATGTTAGTGAATTGTCTTTCTATTAATTATTTTTAAATATTCCCGTTCCGAATCTCTATTAAGCATCGCTTTTAATCTTTAGCCCTGTCGAGGCAGGTCAAACAATAGGTGATCCTTGTCACTAAATTGGGCTCTAAACGTCGAGCCAGATATTCTAAGTATCATAGACGTATAAAATTATTATTATTATTAAAATAATATTATATTTTTTAATTTTTATTATTTTACTTTCACATTTATATTTAAAATTTTATAATACCTTAATTAGTTCTAGGATGGCCTTTGCCTCCTGTAAAGCCTGTGCCATATTTTTCATCCAATCCGTATTATAGCCATTTTACTAATAATTTTTAGATATCTTATTTATACAACAATTCACAGGTAAAAAACGATAGTATGAAGAATCAAAAGCAGCGACTTCACCAATGCAACAGCTCAAGGAAAGTACGACTTCATCTCCCCGAAAGTAATTTACAAACTAACAATAATTGCCACCCTCAACCACCTGGACGACCTGCAGATACGTTTTTGTAAAAGAATCTTAATATTACTTTAATTTATTATTTTTTTCTTTACATATTTTTTATGCAATAATAGAAATTTTAATTATTTTTTTTCTAATATACTTATAATTAAAATAATCCAAAGATAATCTTTTCTTCAAATGGGAATTGAATCCACAAGTAGTAACCATACCAGTTGCAGTTGTACGTTAGCGAATACCTGAGATATTTCTCATTTTTGTTTTAATACAATTAGAAAAAATAATATGATGATGTAACATAATATCATTTTATTTTCTCATTATTAATAAGCAAATTTGAGTATACAATTTTCTAATAATATAAGATTAATAAATATTATCAATGTGAGTGTTCATAGTATTTAATTGTTGTCATTTCGTGTAAAAAAATCATTATAGTTGTATTATTAAGCAATTTTTTTATTACAGTTATTTAATGTAAATGTAAGTTAATAAGTTAAAGTTAAATCCCGCAAAAAAAGATGATAATATAAAATAAAGTGAAATCGTATATCTCTAATATCGTTTATTAAAAAAATTACATTATTGTAAAACTATTGATTTCTTCAAGTTACTTGTATAAACATATATACATACTACATAGATACTTGGGCTTATTAATATACTATTTATTTCAAATATTTTGATACATTCGGTGTTGTATAGATGTTAGATATAATATGTAGATAAGATATGAAAAAATACTGTAAGCAAAGATACAGGGAGTAATGAAAAATAGTAATAAATTTGTTTGTGTTTTGTCTCATATTGCTTGATATATGAATTGACCGATCTCATTAACCAAATTAGTTGATAAATACTTTTATTTTTTTGTTAAAATTTTTGTACTTCTTTTTTGTTATCGGGTGCTCTATGTGCCCCGCATGTCAAGCGACAAATCTCAACGAATTGGTTTGCCTTTTTACCAAAGCAAAAATGAAAGTATTAATAAATAATAATTCGTTACCCCGAGTGGGGATCGAACCCATAACCTACGCGTTTACAGTCACACGCCTGTGCCCTAACGAAGATGGAACTTGACTGGTTTAATTTTTGAGAGGTACAGAAAATAAAAGCTGAAGAGATGACAGTTTGAATATCGTCAAATGGACATTTGTGATTATATTGTTTTAGTTATTTCTTTTATGATATTCATTTTTATGCTATATGTTTGTCATGAAGGGACAACTAAGTGCCGCATTATCTTGGAAAAAAACTACTATATATCCCAATATGTGATTTTGTCAACAATTTAAAAAAATCAGAAAAAAAAAACCAAAATAAAGAGCATTTCTTAAATTATATGTATATGTTTCAATTGTTGTACTTTTCTAAAAATAATTTTCATATAAATATATGCAAAACGTCTATGGTATATAAACCAGAATGTGCTAAAGTGGAGTCAAACTCTAGTCATTATGCATAATAATATACAGGGTGGAATTGTCAGCGCCACTTTAAATGAAACCACAGTTTTAACTACTCTATAAAAGCCTAATATAATTCGGAAAAAAAATAATTCTCAAAAATGAAAAAGTTTTTTTTTCAAACAAAATAAATAATAAAATTATCGTTTTATAATAAAACGCCATTTGTAAAGTATAACATAGGCACGCACGCACTTACCTGTCAAAGCGACATCGTCGCATACGTATGTGTGCGTGACACGAAATACAGGTATGGATAAAAATCGTGAAATGAAAAAAAAATCCTACGTCCAAACTGTTGAGGTACCTTGATTAATTTTTTTAGCTCTGGGATTGAAATATATATTACCCTATATGCAGTTTCAGTTAAAGAAGCGCAGCCTCTTCCACCCTGTATATTCTCGTAAATGTTAAATTTATTAATTACCGTTTATTAATGTAAATTTATTTTATACTGTAGATTAACAAATAAATGTATAAACATTTTAATATAATAGTTTTATTTTATATATTTAGGAGTATTAAGTTTTATCTAGAAATATAGATAGAAATCTAGACTTAGAACTTCAGTGACATTTACAAAAAGAACTGAAACACCAAAGGATGTTAATGAAAACATTGATTCATTGTTCGCTTTCAAAGAGATCAATGTATCGTGTCATTTAGCAGAATGTTTGAACTCCACAAGGTCGTTTACGCTTTGTAAGCTTTGAATCGAGCCTAACGATGAAGAAATATACATATATTATAGAATTACATATCGATATGATGATATATATGATATTGTACCATTAATTAGTCAAGAGATTTGTCTTGTTAATAAAGAGTGGGAACTAAAATGAATCTATCGTTCCCCCGTGTGGGATTCGAACTCACAACTGTCCTGTCCAGACACTGCCACAACGCCACGACGACCTCAAATATAGGTATCGTACATACAAAGTATAGATTATATCTGCCTTATGTTAGAAACTAAATCCTACAACTAGATTGGTAATGTGGTGTAAGACAGAGAAAAATCAATGTCAGAACACTTCCCGCACGGCCATTGAAACCGAAAATAGGAAAGCCAATCTAACGGAACAAGGGGAATGACCGAATTCGTACGATTCCTTATCACTATTGGTCTCGTAGTGACCAATGTATCGCGCAGTTACCAGCTATTCGAGCTGGAGCAATTTTCTTTGATGTACGTAGGTTGTATAAGAATTACTTCTTTTTTCTCCAATATGTTTATTGTAATACATACTAATGTACGTACTAATGTATTACAATTAACATATTGGAAAAAAAAAGGTTCCTTACAGAATAATATAAAAATAAGTTCAAAGTTTAATAATACGTATGATTTCTTACAGCAGTAATTGGTTCTTCTTCGCTTTTCGTCTGAATTCGAGACCCTGCGTTTTGAGTGGCGGAACTTAACGACGCACTGTCTACTATAGAGGTGAATTGTTTCCCCTGAATAAGGATTAGTACCATCATCGAAGTTGCAGTTAGTTCCACTGCGCCACCACGGCGTTAAACCACTCACTGAGTTGCCACAACGTTATGACATATTATTAGGTCGATAAATCAAGTAAGGCAAATAACGTCATATTTCAGTAGCTATTGAGACTATTTTACGCACGATTAATGAATTACTCGAAAATCCCTTTAACACAACAGCTGACATTTATTGCTCGGAAAAGATTAATTGGAAAAAACATTAGGAAAGTTTGGAGACCAGTGAAATGTCACGTCGGTTCTAAATTTCAAACGTTTGGTAGATTGCAGAAATTTTATTATTTATATTGTATTTTTAGCCACTGGCAAGTTAAAACAATAAAGTTTTCATTGATTTATAACAATAAAAAAACATAAAAAAGGTGTTGCGTTTTTTGGCTGTATGGCATTTTTAAATATTGAATCTTAATACGTATATTTAAAAAAATCTCAGAAACTAAAAGCTTATCAAAATAATCCTTAATTCATATCAAGTATATTCCAGCTTAAAGACGGTCGATGTTTTACCAAAAAAAATTTAATATTTGAGTTATGGGAGAGCCAATACATTCTAAAAATCAATTAAATAATAAATAGTAGACATTAAATTTTCTGACATACTATATAATTTTCATAACATAACAAATATTATAAAGTTTAAGTAACCGTAACTTCGCATCGCAGGTTAACACTTGATTTATTCTTTTATGGACACCAATATTTCAATAGAATATATATTTTCGGGGAAAATGTATTGAGAATATTTTTTGTTGAGTCAATAAAATGCAAATACGCAAATAAAATTGGTAGGTTAAACTTGTATGAATAAAGATGTTAGTGCTTATAGAGTTGAATGAATTATTCAGGAGAGATCTATTCCTATAGCTATAAAGCTATTATGGGAAAATTGAAAACTGTAATTTGGTTCGTGATTTGCAAATATAAATCTTAGGTCATGACAAATTAGATAGACGTGATGTTTTACTACATTATTTTAATGATAACGTCTCGTCGAAAAATTTAAATATGCTCGTCGTTTTTACTTTTATGAATAGTTTTGTCGAGCATAAATTGCTCGAAGATCATTTAAATATTTGATTCAGTTAATAATTTAATTAAATTAAAATATAATTTTATTAACATTTTATATTTTAAATTATTATATTATATTGTGATTATAAAGCTTAATTTTTTTTACTATCCACAAGAAAAACGAAGGTGACAAGAATAAAAACAAAAAAGCATCGCTTATACCATACGGGCGAAACCGAAAACATACACTTGTATAATATTTACATAATAAATACTCTTACGACATATTTTATCACAACTTTTAAATCGTGCAGAATTTTAACCCTTAACTGCTCGCATGAAGAAAATCACTTAACTGCTCGCACGGGGTCCGTGGTGACCCCAATTTGTATGGATAAAATTTGATGATTCCTTTTTTTTAATGAAACAAGCGAATAGTAATTATGAAAGTACTTTATTTAATCTATAAGACATAAAAACCACAACTTAAAATAAAATCTTCTAAGGCATAAAAATAACTAAAATATAAACTTCTACAATAAGGAACATTTTTGGCACAACATGAGATCATGCATTAAAATTTCAT
>JAKRZM010000425.1:253857-290354 GCA_036379175.1 Heliconius cydno galanthus | reverse complement strand
ATGCCAAGTGACTCCTCATCGTCAAGTACTCTTTCCGGTTCCGTTCCAAATATACCAGATACAATTGGTAAAGATGACTTTTATGATGCTTACGGAAGCTTGCATGAATTCAAAGGTTGGTTTGTTTAATCTTTCCCGTTTTTTATTGAGGCACCGCTCCTATATCACCGTAGCCTAATGTTATATAGCCTCCCTCGATAAAGGGGTATATATATTTTTTAATTTCTTCGAGCTGAATGCACTTGCACGCCTTGATGTCTCACTTGCAACCAAAAGAAATGTATACTATAAATAAAAAAATGTTCATGAAAATTTAAAGTATGAAATATATATACCTACCTAATAAGTACCTATGAGACAGTTTTCGACTATGAAGAAATCCTTAACATTTTAATAATGATATTTTTTTAGATGACAAGGTCACGACAATTTTAGCCCAAGATCTCGATCGTGACTTAAAAGAGACAAGCAACGAGCAATCCATTCAGTCACAGAAACCATCAGGCACTCCGCGTCAATCACTAAATACCTCAGGAGTAAGTTTTAGTTACGTAAAGTAACTGTTATTTTCCCGCCTTGCACCCTCTACGTACAGTCCTATATGAGGTATATAACGTAAAAACTAAAAAATAAATGGTAAACTATAGAAATAATTTACTTCGTTGAGTTCCGCTGCTCAACACGGAATGGCTGCAGAATTCGACAGAAAGTGGGGAAAGGAAGTGCCTTAATGGGTACGGAGTGTCGTAACACTAGGTTCCCAGGTTCTCTTTGCCTACTCTGCTAGGATCGGGAGCATGAAATTAAAAAAAAGAGAAATATTGCGTTTCATATATTTAAATGGATATTGTAATCCAGCGTATAAAGATATTTGTATGCATGCATATGTAAGCATGTTTTAATAAATTATTTTAGATTTTTTACAATATGTTTGGTAATTATTATTTTTTTATTTTACAGAAATCTCCGACATCTAAATAATAAGTTATTTTAAGCAAGAAATTCAAGCAAAAATACAAGGTCTAGAAATTAAATTAAAAATATTCACAAAAAATTGTTTTATTTGTATACATAAGAATAGTGAAGCCAGTATATACAAAGAAAGTGATGTACTCTAATGGTACAAGTACAAAAATTACTATTATAATTGCAAGATGCCTTACTCTATGTCCATTTTAATAATATTTAAAACATTACGTTACGTTTAATTATATTTAAATTAAGAGTTCAAAGAATAAAAATACATAAAAAATACGAAATACTTAATGTTATAAGCTCATGATGGAACCCCACGATATGCTTATGCTTATGTTGTTTTCTGCAATTTCTAAAAGATGCAAATACGTCATTTTTGCACGAAATTAGATCATGCTGTATTAATTAACTAAATCTAATTTAAAATGTATAACTAAATTTTGGATTTATTAAAAAATAATAATAATAATATAACTAATTTAAACTTTTATATTAACGGCATCCATTATGGAAAGGACAATATAATTTAGACAATGTATATATCGTCCCTGTGGCGCAGAGGATAGCGCGTTGGACTTCTAATCCAAAGGTCGTGGGTTCGATCCCCACCAGGGATGTGAAATATCAATAAAACATATTTTCTAGTAATAATTAGAGAAAATACCATGTTTTGTTTTGTTTAAGTGTATATATAAATATTTTTATTAAAGTATCAATAGTAATATTAAATGTAAATTGCCTCTTTAAATTATGATACACCATACGATACCTTTTGTAATCCAATCCATACAATAATATAAACAAAACTTTTTACAATTTCGACTTGAAAAGAATGACATTTTATTTTTTTTACCACAGTGTAAACAATGTCATCGTGACACCTTACTAACATTTATTTACCATCATTTCTTGTGTTTTTATACCAATTAAGGAAACGCTCTATCATCTCAGGAAGTCCCGTCACACGGGACTTCCTCAGTTTTTACTAAGGTATACGAAATTCAAGTATTTTATATAGGGAATTGTTAAACATAAAACACAATTGCTCGTTTGTAACTAATTCTTTAAATAAAATAAAGAAATACAACTTCATAAATAAAATTAGCAATGTTACCCTTTACTTTGCTAATTTATAAACTTTTTCTATAGGTCTGTTTGAATTAATCACAGTTTAAGATGTTTTCAGTACAAACCCTTCTTCTGAATACTTTCTAAATTAGTTTTTGAGACTGAAATTCTTCAAAAATCTATATCCGCAAAAGAAATAGCACGAATTCAACGGACGAAACATTTAAGAATACTCTCTCTAGAAGCTGATATGTACTAAATATATTTTATTTTGTTTTATCTCAAAAAACTTGTAGTGTCAGTAATGGAAAAACCTACAAGTCACAAATCTAAAAGCAAAAAGTCCTCACCCAAATCTTCCAAGGCCCATAAAAAAGGAAAAAGCGACGGTAACAGCCATTGCTTCTCATTTATACATAATTTATTTTTAAATAAAAATAAATCACCTATTAAAGAGATGTATTGTTTAGGACCCACATGTTCCATGTTTCTCGCGGAACTATCACGAAAACTTGCACACAAAAAGCGAGAAGAGGAGGAAGCTCCAAAAAATGTTGTGCGTAAGTTGAAATCTAAATAATTTGCCCGTTATTTTAGTGTTATAATATATACCTTCTTTATAATATTGTCACTTGAATTTTGCCTAATCTCTTCTTCAACCGCCTACACAATTACACCAGACATGTCGCCACTTGCGAAGCCTAGATGCCTAACGATTCATTTTATAATTTAAGCTAGGTCATGATTAATCATTAATTATGCTAAATATTAACGAGAATATTGATATTATTTTGAATTTCTTACGCAGAAACTATAATAGAAACTATCACAAATGCTCTGCCCGTGAAATTTTCAAAAATATTATCCAAGAAAGATTCGCCTATAAAAATTGAATCTTTGCAAGCTTACGCACCTGAATTGCTACCAAACGATACTATAGAAGTAACTAAGGCGATCAACAGTACTCTTAGTGCTTCTATGCTAAACATTGAACGTCCTATCCATAAATCTACATTTAAAGTTCCTAAAATGCCATTAGTTAGCAGTGAAGTTTTTAAAAAGAGAAAATCAATAACTGAAGATGTATCCGTAAATACTACGTGCGATAATGACATAGCTAGTGAAATTTCAAAACATGTAGTAACTTTGAAAAAGATATCTCTTATAGCGGAAGAATTTAACCAGAAAACAGGTAAATTTATCTTATTTTCATTTAACTTTTTAGGTCAGCGTTCCTCAAAAAAAATAAAGAGAAACAAACAATAAAGCGATCCTCACTTTGTTGACCGTCAGTCCTGTGTGTATTATGTGTATCATACAAATANATAAAAATTGAATCTTTGCAAGCTTACGCACCTGAATTGCTACCAAACGATACTATAGAAGTAACTAAGGCGATCAACAGTACTCTTAGTGCTTCTATGCTAAACATTGAACGTCCTATCCATAAATCTACATTTAAAGTTCCTAAAATGCCATTAGTTAGCAGTGAAGTTTTTAAAAAGAGAAAATCAATAACTGAAGATGTATCCGTAAATACTACGTGCGATAATGACATAGCTAGTGAAATTTCAAAACATGTAGTAACTTTGAAAAAGATATCTCTTATAGCGGAAGAATTTAACCAGAAAACAGGTAAATTTATCTTATTTTCATTTAACTTTTTAGGTCAGCGTTCCTCAAAAAAAATAAAGAGAAACAAACAATAAAGCGATGCTCACTTTGTTGACCGTCAGTCTGTCCATCTCTGTGTTATGTGTATTATATAAAAAAATAAGTGTAATAGAACTAGTCGTGGCGAGCGGCACAACCGTGCGACTGTAATAACGATTCGATTGTGGATTCGATTCCCACTCCAAGAAATTAAATATTTGTAGCCCTGCCAACGACTGGCCTCGTAAAGTCATATTTTATAACATCATAAAAATATTTTCTCAGCTAAAAATTTGAAAGAAATAGTAGACAGTGTGCAAGAGGACTTAATAAAGAAACTCGAGGAGATACAAGCAGAACAAGCAGCGTCCTCGTCAAAGACTTAGGAGCATATTTCGATAGATTAACCCAATGGACCTCTACGGCACTGACAGTTCATTGAAGAAAATATTAACATAAAAGCAATTATTCTGTCAATAATCAAAAATGTCATATTATTAGATTTTTTTTCCAAATTAAATGTAAAAATTGAAATAAATTAAACACACAATACACTTATTGTTTTCTGTTATTTTTGAAAATCATCCAATAACTCATAAAATTCCTAAAATATGATAATTTCAAGTGTAACTTGGGCAATTTCCTCATCGTTTTGAAAGAAAATATTTATTTATTATGGATGTTACTGTCGCATCAAGCTCCGTACTAGGTAGAACAAATAACTATGCAGAAGGTTACGGACAACCTATGTTTGTAAAGGATAATAAAGGTACTAACAATATAAATAATATAAAATTTAATTTATATAATATAAACTGTAAAGTTCGTTAATGAAAAAAAATACTTATATGTAGATAAAAGTAGGTCAATAAACAGTGAAAGGAAAAAAATTGTAAACAAATCATTTAGAAATTTTAAGTACAATTCAATAACGAAGACTGTCTCGAAGGCACTTCAATCAGGCACCTCACGTAAGTACATGTATACATCTTTAAAAAATCCACCGCTGACTTTGCATGCATTTATTACTTCCGTTTCGGCATTAACATATATTATGCACAAAAATATGTTTTAAGACATCAAATAATTACTTTTTCTATTTTCTCGATATATTGCGCACATATGCAAATTTTCCTCTTGAATCATTGTTTAGGTAAATGTTGTTGATATCTTTTAGTAAAAAACGTATTAAAACATCCTTCGCATATTGTAAAAAATATACGCTAAATATACTTAGAAGCGATTTTGTAAATGAAAAATAAAACTTCTTATACATTTATTTATCTACTATATATATAAGTGTGTTTAACTTCGCGTAAAGATGCAGCCAGCGTCAGCAATCAAACAGAAACTACTGAAAGTATAAGAAAAACAGGTAAAATATTTTTGATAGTCCAAAATAATACTCATAACATTATCACCCCCAAACATATACTACTAAATAGGTGTCAAATTTTAGAAAACTGTAGTAAAGTTAAACCAAGTCTGATACCTCGGAGGAAGTATAATATTAAAGAAGAGAGCCTAAAAGGTTTATCAGCGATGTCTACAATTAAAAAAATATCTGGCAAAATGAATAAAACTATGATTGATCATAAACATATTCAAAGAGTACAACACTTCAACGTTAACCAAGGTAAAGTTGAAATGTCATATAAAAATAGCTTATACCATCCAGTTAACCTATCTCACCAACAATTGATCCTTTCCATTTATAAACTTTAATTATAATTTCAGAATNAGTCTGATACCTCGGAGAAAGTATAATATTAAAGAAGAGAGCCTAAAAGGTTTATCAGCGATGTCTACAATTAAAAAAATATCTGGCAAAATGAATAAAACTATGATTGATCATAAACATATTCAAAGAGTACAACACTTCAACGTTAACCAAGGTAAAGTTGAAAGGTCAGGGAAGCTAACCTATCTCACCAACAACTGACCCTTTCTATTTATAAACTTTAATTATAATTTCAGAATTTTGTCCCAAAAACAATTCACCACCTAAATCTGAACTTACAGCGAGGCCAATACCATCTTTGGGGTGCATTTATAGAGAAGATTCGGGTAAAAAGAAGATTAAACATGATATTTTAGTATACATTTAACATTTCAAATTAGTTTTTGGTTTCTGATTGTAAATCCGACTATTGAGGATTCGATTTCTATTCGGAGTAAAGAAATATTTTAATTTACTCGCTCTGGTAACAAAACAAAACGCAAGCGGTTTTGAGTTTAACATATCAACACACTAAATAAGGAGAACGGAATATCGTAACACTGGGTTCCATCAACTTACTCTGCTGTATGTGGGATAGCATAAAGTTTAAAAAATAAAAATAAATTAATATTTTGACCAGCGTGGTTCTCAGGCACTGGAAATGACTACAGAGAAGATGGAGACAGTATGCTTATTTCAAATGATACTATAAGTACTCCACAAACTAACCAAGGGAATTTACTCGCGAGTGCTTGTTGTAGCTTAAAGAAAAGTAACGGTAAGTTATAATTTAACTTCTATTCTGATAATTATAACATATTACGTATAACTGACCTATGAATAAATCTTGTTCCAATAGAATATGAAATAACTCAGGCAATTATACCAGAAACTTCTATAAAAATGAAATTTGAATTAAAAAAGTTCAAAACTACCGATGAAAATGTGCGTGATTGGCTATGTTCAGAATTGGATAAACCAACGAAAGATAACGAATCTGGTAATTCTGGTTGTAAAGGTTTCATAATACTTATTTTAAAAAATCTATATTATAAAGATTGCATTTCAGGTTGTCGGTCGGTTACATCGATAAGGAGTAAACAAATGTCAATAAGTAAACAAACACCTAATAAGAATCTTAAAAGGGCTGAAATGAAAAAGCTTAAAGATAGCCATTCAGGTACTTGTATTAATTGTGATGTTTCTTTTCGTAATCTGGACACAACTAAGGGGTTGAAAGTTTGTATGGATTTTTTTTAATCGGCACAGATTTTTAAAATGAAAAATTCAAACTCTTAAAAACATTTCAATGAATATGTATTTCATGGCTAATTAGAATTTACCCCCTTAACTGAAAATAATTTAATAAATATTCGTATGATTTAAGCGGGCGAAGACGCAACGGTCCACTAGTTACTTCATATATTTATAATGAATAGGTTTAAGTCTATTTTATTGTTCAGCTTCACTCTTTATCACGCACACATCAGGGTAGGTAGAGGGAACCTAGTATTAAAACACTCCCTGCATTCGAACGAATTTTAGAGGCATTGCGTGTTGAGTGGGGGAAGTCAAAGCGGCCCTTTGTAGTGGTACCAGAGCGATGAAATGCATCTATTAATAAATAATAATTCATTCTCTCGTGTGGGAATCGAACCCATAAACATCACGTAACAGTCAGACGTATATGTGCCTGACTCGCGACGGTCTCAAATATTTAAATTTAAAACAAAATGTTGTTATGTAAACAGATATGTTTGCTGAAGGACAAACCACTGTTAAAATTAATACAGGAAAAGTGAACACAGCTACAATTAGTAATTTTCTTGGAGTGCCTAAAATAAATACAGATTTTAAACTCATTAAAAATATTATAACAGGTATTTGAATAGTATTAACATAAAACTAAAAGAACAATGAAACATTTTTAAAAATTCGTTTATTTCACCTTAGATATAGAAAAACCATTAAAATATCACTCAACACCGAATCCTATGAAAAAGAAAACTAATAACGATAAAGTTGCTGTTCCTTCGTATATTGAATATCCTTCGGAAGTTCTTCAGAAAACTACAAACTTCGAATGTCATGGTAAATATTTCATGGAGCATATTGCACAACGAACTAGAATTTTTTATAAATTGTAAAAGTTAAATATATACAGAGAATTTTTTGCACAATCCGCATAAATAAATATCAGATAAAGTTAAATACACTAAAATAACATTTTACCATAAACAGGTTGGTTCAAGTTTTCGTTGAATTCCTCAACTCGACATACGAATATGTACGCTGTCACGAAATACTCTTCTTTCAGCCTATCCTGCTATGTATGAAAAAAGTAGTGTTTTTATTACGAATACAATAAATGGTTCCTTTTACCTGTTTTGACAACGTTAGGTATTGTATTTTATATTGCAACATAAGTAACATCCAAACATAAATATATTTACCTAGATGAAGGTTAGAGAAGGGAGTGACATGACATTGATTTTATTATTACCTGCACATGTAGTTAATGCATGAAGATTTATAAATTTGGAAAACAGTATATTTTCTCTCTAGGTTGTGATACTAGCATCCTGGTAACGGGAATGGGCTCAGAGATCCATGATGACCTATCTAGCACTATAGAACATGTTGATGAAAACGTCCCTGCTGATAATGATACAGATTGGTCGATTATGCAAAGTTCACGTGACAACGGCTCTATTTGGAAATCCTCTAAAACTTCAAATATTACAGATGAATCTTGGCGAACTGATTCAAAGAAAGAAACGAATCATTTTAAATGTTCTGGTATCACTATTGCAATTTGCACCATTTGAAATTTTAAAAGATCTTTATAAACATAAAAAAAAATTATTGGACATCCCTGCAACGTCCGTCATCATGGCGCAGGGGCACAAACTGCGACTATTCCCACTCAAGGGAATGAAATTATTGAAATTTTCATTTTCGCGCTCTGGTAACAAGAATAAATTTTGCCATTCAACTATTCAACTCGCAATGGCTCAAGA
The DNA here is from genome assembly GCA_036379175.1 of Heliconius cydno galanthus. Lineage (NCBI taxonomy): Eukaryota > Metazoa > Arthropoda > Insecta > Lepidoptera > Nymphalidae > Heliconius > Heliconius cydno. Next base: position 281,918 of record JAKRZM010000425.1, on the reverse strand, counting down.
ATTCCGAGGAATGTACGGCTAGAAGGGAAATGTCTTAATAGGAATGGGGTGCATTAACACTAGGTTCACAGATATCGAAGATCATAGATGTGTTATTTTTTATTTTTAGATAAATACAGTTATCATGATTACTATTACCATTACTGCTGGAGAAAAGAGGTCGCAAAGAGAGATTTTTCAGGACAAGGTCTATGGGATTGTAAGGGAAGATGCAAAAAGTGCCAGAAGTATAAACGTAGATACAGGGAACCCAAATGTAACTATAACGCACTGAAATCACATATTAATCATACATAAAGATTTACACATTCTTTTCACCATAAAATCAGCTTCACGCTGTATCCCGCTCACAGCAGTCTGCAGTCAGGGTAGTCAGAGGGAACCTAGTGTTAAGACACTCCGTTCCCCACTTTCTGCCAAATTCTAGAGACATTGCGTGTTGAGTGGCATGGCGGTGGAGAGTTGAGTGGCGAGTGGTGGACTCAACGCCGCGCTTTACTTCTACACTAGAGCGAAGAAATGGAAATATATATTTAAATAAATATTTCATTTCCTCGAGTGGGGGTCGGACCCACGATCAGTCGGTTTTACAGTCATACTCGGTGCCCCTGCGCCACGACTGGCCGCTATCTAGCTTAGATCTAGCTTAATTTAATATTGAGATCTGCCGGTTAGCCGAATGGTTAGTCGGTCGGCTAACAGATTAATCGGTTGTAGAGAGGCCGATCATAGAGTCAGGGATTTTTGTTCAATAAAATGACTGTATAAATATAAATGGCTGTAATTGTAATGTCATATGATAATTTCTTGTGGTGGGCAGCTACTTCAATATCGTCAGAGTTTGGGAGATAACAAAATATTAAAAAACTATTAACCTAGATTGTTGTACTTTCATTTTTTTTCACACTTTGAGAAAAAACGTACAAAGTATGAAGCCAGATTGTACCAATACTATTTATTGTAGCCGAATACCGTCTCTATAAAATATCTCCATAAATATAGCATATTTTTTTGAAAATAACACATGTACTACTATATTTTTTAATTCGATAGATTACCAAATGTACCACAGACTTCTGAAAAATTTCACAATTTCATCTGTGCCTGGACCGTTTCAAACTTTTAAAAAGAATCTGTCCATTGGCCGTATATGTAGACGTCGGTGGAACAGAGTATGGAAAAAAACCACTGAAAAATGGTCGAACTGGTCTAAATCGCACACAACGTTTAGAAAATGTATGTAATAATGCAATAATAATTTCTCTCTCAAACTCTTTAATAAGTTATAACTAAATTAAACCGTATTTTACTATTATTTTATTTCAGTTCGTGTTGTGAATGTGGAGAATTTGATCAGTGGGGATGACGCTACGATTCAAACTACATTACATGTATATAATGAAATCGGTATGTAATACTTAAATTATATTTATTTATTTTATAAATAATATAAAAATTAAGTTTATATGTGAGGATTTTTCTAAAATCTAAAAGAACAGTTAACATTAAAAATTATGAAGATAATGTAGCTACCATATACCAGTATTTATGTAAAAAATAAAACCCATTATTCTAAAATAATGGGGAAAATATCCAACTAGTAGTGGAATAAAATAACGATATTTCCCGTTGGAAATTCAGGAAATCTTTCTCTCTCTCTCTCTCTCTCTCTTTCTCTCTCTCTCTTTCTCTCTCTCTCTCTTCCATACATTCGCCAAATTTCACGCTTTTCGATTGTGTATTTATCTATCCCTCAATAACCGAAGAGTTTTATATATATGTAGATAAATAAATATAAAGGTTTACAACCGAGTTACTCAACCGTGAAAAAGCTAAATACGAGTACTTTCACACATAAATCGTTCAGGCTGTTTCCCCTTTTGCTCTCATTACACACTTTTGCTTTTTAGGCACGGATTGTGCGGCGAGGGAACCAAAATCGGAAGAGATTATTGCCACTTTCAAGAACGCACGTTGTCACTGTAGTAAAAGTAACAAAGGTACCTCAAATGATAGCATTATACATTTAAAAAAATGTTTATTTATTTGTTAAAAGATCTACATAATATATGAATATTTTATTATTTATTTCCACAAATTTTGCTTAGTCGATTTTCATTAAACTTCTCTCAGATTGAAAAAACCGCACTCAAATTGGTTCTTTTATTCAGTTGCTATGGTGACACAGTCAGACACTTATCTAGGCGTACAGATAGATGGCTCAAATGTTTAATACTACTCTTTAGTTAAAAAAAACTGTATTTATCTTTTGAATATTTATAAATGCATACGAGTATATAGCTAGTTTAGCTAAGCTCGTACTAGATAACGTGAGCGGTACGAGTACATTTCCTGTGATATTGTATCCCACTCGGGGGAACGTTTATGTATAAAATATAGGTTTTGCTGCGGTCGGTTTAGATAAAGTGCATCATTAGATTCTTCTATATAATATTTAATATGCAATATATTGTGCCCGATTCATATCTAGGTGTAAGCTTTGGTATTTTAACACTACATAGTGCTTTTTTACCCAAAAAATATTTAAATGTTATATTATTAATTTTGTTTGAGCTTCACGATCCATCCCTCATATGGAAGAGTAGGGAACGTAATGTTGGGAGACTCCGTTCTCGATTTTCCGCTGAAATCTTGAGACATTGCGTGTTGATTTGCTTAACTCAAGCCCTTCTTTGCCTTGTTACCAGAATGAAGAAATGAAAATATTAAATAAGACATTTCCCCGAGGCGGGAAATTCCCTACATTCTGCTCGATATTTTGAGATATTATGTTGGCTTTATTTTCTGACCAGAAGAAGGAAGGGAAAATAATCCATTCACACAAGTGGAAAGCAGTAACCCTTTGAAAAACATGTGTAATATCGTTTAAATTGTAACCCAATATAATTCAATTCCTTAGATCTAAACAAGAATAAAATATATTTTTTTCATTTCTTTTAGCGCTGCAACATTGTGCTATACTCATTTTAATTTATAGTTTTATTTTTGCCTGTACCAGTTTATTTTATCTATTGTAATCTTAAATTGTTTTAAAATGATACAGACTCATTTGTAAGCAAGGCATAATTTGCAACGACCCTTTAAAATAACGTTACGTCTCCTCACGTCAACGACTTGTAAAATGGTCTCTTAACCCTTCGAAACAATTTATTTTAAGCATTATATGTTCAAATCCCCATTTAGTTTAAGCAACAATTGTATTTAGTTCTAGTCCTTGTTAATGCCGCTGTCAAATAAGAAGAAATTAAGGCACTCTTCTGCTATCTTGCTGGTATCTAACCATTTTTTTATATACAAAATTAAAACTGAATTTCTTTGTTTATTTCGTATGAAATATAATATATATTTAAGTAAAAACAAACAATAATTTAAAAAATATTACAATTGACACAAAAACAAGCTACGTTATTTATTATATTAAAGAAATCTACTTCATGAAACTATAAAGAAAATCAACATTTTTATGTAGTGGCAAGTGCATGGTTGTAAGAATTACAATAATTAATTATAACTTCGGAATAACAATTTATATTATGTTTAATTAAAACATCTAACAACAATTTAAAAGTAATTACCGTGTAATCGACTATTTCATATAAATTTCAGCATTAATTAACCAGCTAAATTACAAGTATCTTATGAAAACCGTCAAATCTTCTTGATATCTATCAAACACAAAATGAAATTATTTCCCGTTCATGAGCGCTAAAGGGCTAAAATTTAATTAAACTTAAACTGTATAGCAATATTTTCATTTTACTCAATACCGCCCTTTGAGACACTAAAATGTTTTCATTTAGTATCTAGTATTTTTCACCTTCGTTTTATCTTTGTAAAATGTCCATATCATTTTGGCGAAGCTTATTTTGTACAAAAATAAAATTTTGTGGCTTACTTTTTTTTTCAGCCACATTCTCTCATATATATAGATAGTTTTATAAAAATAATCCATTTCCCCGAATGGGAATCGAACCCACAATCATCGCGTTTACAGTCAGACGGTACGCCGTTGTGCCAAGACGGCTTTTATTCTTTTTATTTTCATATATTTTAAGTTATTATTTTCATATATTTTTAGTATATATAATAACACTATGTTCTCTCTGCCTACCCTGCTGTGTGCGGAATACAGCGTGACGCTGACAAATACCCGAATCTTTGATATTTTACCATTAAATTACGATATTATCACATACACGTATATTAAACATATTATAAAAATATCTTCAGATCAATCCTCAACAACGATAAGATCGACGAGCCAGTCCGTAACAAAGCACGCCAACATAGGACCCTCTATATTTACATTTCCCCAAAATAGATGTAAGTACATACTACTTATATGAGAAAACTTTTTACGTATTATAACGTTGGCACGTCCACAGAAACTATAAATTTCTGTAAATAATATCGACTACCATTGCGAGTTTAATTCCTTTCGTTATAAGACTGTAATGTTGTTTGTTTATTACTGCCATATAATGTCTATATTTGCATGTTTGTATTCCTGTCGCTTGCAAAGTAGATTTATAATATAAAACGACTGAAAAATAAAACCTTATTATTAAATAAGTTACTATTTTATTTTTTTCTTTTAAACTATAATATCTCTCCTGTATACTACTTCAAAATTGATAGGTTTTCCAGCTTCACACTGTATCCTGCGTATAACAGGATAAGCAGTGGGAAACTAGTGTTAAGACACTCCGTTCTCCTCTTTGCACCGTTTTACTCATTTTACCCAGGCATTGCCCGTTGAGTGGCGGAACGGCCATGCTTTACCTTGCTACCAGAGTGAAGAAATGGAAATATTATTAAAAATATATTAATTCCCCCGAGTGAGAATGGAACCCACAACTGTCGCGTTTCCAGTGACACTCTTGTGCCACTGCTCCACAACGGCCTTATTATAACGTTTTTATAAAAATAAAAATAATCAATCGTTCTATCTATACTCCTAAAATAATATTAATAGCCTATAAGCCTAAGCCAGTTCTTAGCGAAACAAATGAAAGGTAACTCCTTATACAATTCCCTCTTGTTCCTAAAGAGTAGCTATTTATTTTTTCAACTAATTTAAATATACATTTTTACAGCAATGGTAACAAGTGGATTAAATAAGCGAATCACTCAATCTAAGTCAATATCGTGCGCGTACAGTCGCCTAAACAATGAGGCTAAATCTAAGGAGATTGGTTTCTTTAATTATCAAACAGTTCGACAAAATAACAGCATTAGAGAAGGTAAATAGATTTTATAGTTTTTTTGACGTTGCTATTGTTACCAAAGCGATGAACATCCCCTGAGTGGGAATCAAATCTATAAACGTCGCGTTTATAATCAACAATCGCAGTGCGCAACTACAGTTCCCGTAGTAAATAATGAATTTACAATTATTACTACTACTATCGCCGTATATCGGTCAGAGTTCTGAAAAGCATCAATGTTATTAAACATACCTACAGAAGTAAATATATGATAAATATTTTATTAGTATTTACAGAATACCCGCGCAGTGAAAGTAAATCAAAGTGCTCTTTTGCGGTACAAGAAAATTATACAGGTACAATACTGTGTAAAGTTGTAAAAAAACTTATTAGATTTTTTTTTTATTATAATACTTTTAAAGGACATTCTTTGTGTGCTTATAATATAATTGTGGACGATGAGCCTGGCTTTTTAGAAATACCCCGTAAACTGAAAATGATTTCATTAATATATTTCATAAATATTTATAGTTGTACTTTATAATTGAACTATGTTTCAGTTACACCACTGGCCGTTGCAAACAAATTGACAAATACTATGATTTGTCTAGAAACTCCATTAGTGGTTGCTTGTAATGCAGGTAACAAATTACAATAGAAAGATATTATAATGAGCTAGACATTACATAATTTGTTTTTACACTACAAATAAAATAAATGAAGAAAATAAAATTGCTGAGATAATGCGTGCCTGCACATAGCGCCGCACTTTTTCTTGTTACCTGAGCAAGGGTTTAAATAATGAATTTCCCAAAATGGGAATCGAACCCACAATTGTAGCGTTTACAATAAGATGCCACTGCGCTCGGCGAGAAGACCAAAACATACGTGAAATTGAATTTCAAAATACAACACAGTACGAGTATGTAGGACGTATTCAAATGAATTATAGCCTATAACACTCTTGCGGTGAGGACGGAACGATCCCATTTGTCATGAACGAATATGGGCGAGTAAAGGTAGACAGAAAATTTTCGATACTGTTACAGATGCATTTTTTTTTAAATATAAACAATTAATTTCATTCACATGGCAGCCTTCATTCCTTTTATTAATTAACAACTATATAAAATTTAAAATATCATAATTTTATATTTATTGCAGAAATTCAAGTGACACCAGTGTTATTAAAAAGAATATCCACGGGAATATCCGTTGATGACCAGCTACCATATGATGCAAAATCGAGCGTTATTACCGGTAAAACTGATATCCTGTAACGTTAAGTTTTAAGATAGTTGGGTATTGTATCTCAATGGGGTAAATGGTTATATTTAAATTATTTTAATTTCCCCTCTTTAGTAGGCAAAGCGTGGCGTTAAATACCATAGAATATCCCAAAAAATACTCCGAAAATGAGAGACACAGACAGAGGCAGTGTCTTAAACACTAGGTTTTCACAGCCTACCACGCTATGCGGGAAAAAATAATTAGTTGAAACTGCTTAGAATATTAATTATGGGCCGAGCTTTGAGACTATTATGAGACAACTACAAGTTTGTAGAGAACCATTAAATATAAAATAGTGTCATGCTTTTTAAAACTTTATAAAGTAATCAAAATATATAAAAATATATTATTTTGTTAAATTTTATTCAGAGCTACAATGTTTATCATTAAAATTATAAAATAAAAGTACACACACCTACTTATACGTTTTCTATATTTCTTAGTAAAGCCAAGCTGATCTATAATGTTAAAAGAAAAAAAAACATTAAAAAAAATGCTTAATTTATTAACGCTACTTTTTAATTTTAGATACAGTGGTCCCTTGTAGAAGACTCCAACAAAGTTTAGTGACAAAAAAAGGAACAATTTTGTCATGTACAGGTATGAATATATTTCTCTGAATGTACGGTGCGGTCGACCGGTCGTAGTCGCTCTGAAGTTATCTACAGATGGTTGTGCTCATATAATTCTATTTTTTCTTCTCAAATTTACTTCAAGTACTATTTACATATGTTTTTCATGCTGCGCATGTGGCTACTAGGGTGTTGGTTATGGTATGGGTTAGTTAGGGTAACCAATCATTATTCTCGCTCTCACCTTTGGTAAGACAAAATGCGGCGTTGAGTTCTGCCACTGAACTAACAATATCTCGAATTCGTGAGAAAAAAGGAAATCGGAAAGCGAATAAAAATGTTCTGTCATTAGGTTTTTCTGTCTTCTTCCTATACCAGATAAACATTGAAACTAAAAAAAACGATTTAAGGCTAATTATTTTTTTTTATTTGTCTCTTGTATCTTTTCCTTTTCTTGCTACTTTTCTAGCAATTACTGATTGTAACAAAAACACTATAGATACGTTTATATAAATTTTGTAATTTAAAGGTACAAAAGTGACCTCGGTTTCTTCAGCTAATATTCAAAGAGAATCAACTTTATCAAGACCTTCTAAAACGGCTACTGTAGACACAGGTAACATTAAAAAATATTACCTACTATTTTTTTCTTAATTTTGGTAAATTGCAGGTCTTGTATACCAAGGATTTTTTTAAAGATAAAATTTAAGTATCATAATAAATTATAACTTTACATATTTAATTTATAACAAAAGATCGAAGCCTCACTTCCAGAGTCGAAAACTTATAAAGGTTCGGTTATAATGTTTTATTAAAACACGTTTAAATTGATGGGTAGCCGAGTCTCCGGTCAAATTAAATGAATCTTATAATTAAAAGTCTTGTTGTGAATTTTAAATAAACTTAAATCCAATTCATAAAGACAGAAAGAGAAAGATTTTTTTTCTCAAAATTTGAAAGTGGTGGATGATTAAAACTAAAAAAACTTTATAAAAAATTATAAGTAATACATTTTTGTGTATTTACAGAGACATCAACTAACTTTGAACGTAATGAAATTGGGTGCACTACTGCGCCATCGTTGTACGGACGCTATCTTCAAGACACTTCTTTTGGTAATTATTTTCCTAATATTTTTTAAAGAACTGTTCACATCAATCCACTTCGAGCATTATTAACAAGATTTAATGTATAACAAATTTACATAAAGAGAAATCTTTACAATGTTTATTAAATAAAAAAATCTTGGCTATCCATTCAAAATAAAAAATAATATGTAGGGTGCATTTACCTAGTAGATATGTAGGTATCTAAGGAGAACGTTGCCTCGCATATCAATCTCTATTAGGTGAATGTTGCCATATTACGATATATAGATTTATTACTGCGTTTGGTGCTTAATAGTAATTATTAGAAATAGCCGTTGATCGGAATTACCCACGTGCACTATACATGTGAATGGAACAGGTTTATAATAATAGTTATTTTGTACTATATATTTTTTTTCATTCGAGCCTGCTGAGTTCTGCCACTGAACACGCAATGCCTCCAGAATTCGGCAGAAAGTGGGGAACGGAGTGTCCTAACACTGTGTTCTCTCTGCCTACCCTGCTGTATGCGGGATACAGCGTGAACCTGATTTTTTTAATCTTTTATTTTATATAATAGGTACCACGGATCTAGAAGTTACTAAAAGCGAAAAATCAACTTGTCCTCAACAAGAAGACAACCGAAGTGCTGGTTAATATTTTAATTTCGAGACTTGATTTTTTTGGATACAGTGCACAGATAATATATTTTTTAATAAAGTGGCTTGTAGATATAATATAAGCAAAATAGTTGTCAGTTGATAATCTTTGTTTTTTTTAATAATGTTTAATGCTTTAATATGGTATGTTGAATAATATATTACAAATATGTAGAATCAGAATAATGTGAAAATGTAATATATATACAACATAAGAATATTTTCAAAAATTTAAGGTGTGTCGCCTCTGAATTTGGTGAATTTAAACTCATTCAACGGCGGATCGCACATAAGTAAATCCAGTTGTAATACAAGTAAGTCAGTTCCTGTTATCTGTTTTTCTACTGTTTTTGTTTGCATTCGCAATACTCAACGCTACACTTTTTTTTTACTAAAATAGGAAAATTTAAAAGATATTTACTATATCTAGAAATGGGGTAGGCACTCTTATTTTTGTGTCCATGCCATATACCTATTAATTTTATTTACTGATCAACAAACCCATGAACATCCCGTTTACAGCCAACTGAACCACTGCGTCACAATGAACTCTCCTTGGTTAAGATTTATTTACATAGAATTCTATTGTTAAGCAAACTAAGCTACTTATCTAGACAGAAACAAATTAAAAAACTCACATAGATTTATTTCAACTTTATCTTAATTGTATCAACTATCCTAGGCTAGCCTAATAAATATGTCTAGTCTAGAATTAAATATTCTCATAGACATTATTAGTGTATAAGAAAATACTAAGAAAGTCTACATATTAGTTAATATATTAATTTGGCCAAAAAAGTATAATTTTATCTATGAAGTGCTAAGCATCTACTAGAAGTAGAACATTATACTTTGAAACTAAAATAATCACGTTACTTGTATATTTGTTAGTGATAGCTCGACGATAACAATTTCATGCGATTAGTGCGTGTGTATAATATACTAAAATTTAAAATTGTAATAAAATATATAATAATAAATTATTGTGTTTTTTCCCCATATGAGGGTTAGCAAAGGGAACCTAGTGTACTACACTACACTCCGTTACCGTTCCCCCAGCTAGAATCGAATCATCGCATTTACAGCCTCACTGGGCCATATTTCATTTTCAGGTGTCAATCATCCAGACTGCCACTCCTTTTGCGTGAATACAATTACTGATTTAACTTCAAGATCCACTGAAACAGATAAAAATAATAATGGCAAAGATGGAAATATTGAAAACATCCAAAGCGATCGTTTCGGTTAGTGGATTAACTATATAAATGTCTTCTTTAAGTAATTACTAAGTTTTATATCAAAAATCTATGTTTTATATATTATTCGACGATAAGTGGCGAATGGAGAAATAAGACAGAGAGAGACAAATAATTGAGAAATAACTTTCTTAACAATAATTTTCTCAATATTAGGTAGTACAAAACACTTGGCTCGTATTGGAGGCAGTCGACTCCTGTCGATCCGCACCTTTCTGAACTCTGAGGCAGCTACACAGAAATCGGTGTGCTTCACTTGCAGTAAAGGTTATTTATTATTATTTTATATTCTCAGTAAATGTTTCAGTGAATGTCAGTTTTTCACACGTGGATATAGTAAAGAAGGCAGTCGCTTTCTATCCGAATTGAAAATATTTCATGTTGATGATTAGGAACTCAGCACTACCTACTCCTTGTCTTGACAGAGCAGGAAAATGAAATAATTATTATCCCCAAATTGGAATTGAACCCATATCCATCTCGTCTATAGTCAGTCGCTGACCCAGTGCGCTTTCGTTGTGTACTATTTACGTGATAATTTAATATACATAGACCACCGCTCGGCAATCAAAGCAAGTAATTGATGTTAGACAAGCCTGTAGTATAAGGATTTAAAGTTTTGGTTTAGATTATATTTAAATTATATGCATTTTTATGCTCTGATGGTCAAGTGCGGCGTTAAATTCCGTAACTTACACATATTATCTCGTGTATTGGGCGGTGCGCGGTGAACTGAGACTTTTTCCCTCAGCTCTACCTCTAGATACATACCTCTGCTTTTATACGCAGGAAAATGCGTAAAGCTGACAAAAGTATTTTTAATAACTATAACATATAAATATAATTTATCAAATTGACAATAAAACTAATATTTACATTTTTCTCGCAAATTGTGGCATGTAAATATTTAGAATTCTTGTTACTTGCAAAGATACTCGTGAAGCATTGTGTAATGATTCGGAAACGCCGATTACACTGTCGTACCGGGTAGCCGTTATTTTTCATTACCTTCTCGTATACCTGTATTTTTAGTATTTGTTTCTTGTAGATAATTATTTGAAAATTGCATTTACATTTAACACTACTCCAAGGGGGAAATTTCAGCTTTAACGTCCCAATAGTTTTTACTATGCGTTACCAAAAACCTAAGAGTTTAATATTTAAATACATGTTTATTTAAAATAATTCTAGGTACTAGCGATATAAAGAAAATGTCTGAAAATCTCATAAAATCAAATGTGCTACTTGCAAACGAACCGAACTTTGTTATCTCAAGCAATCTGAACGCGGCTAAGTGGATTAAAGGCTACGTGAAGGAAGACGGGAAAGGTTGTAGCTATATGCTTTTGATATTTTTGTACTTTAAATACACTCATTGAGGTAAATTTCTAAGGTCGATGTTAATAATGCTGAGGCCGTCGCGGCGCAGGGGTCAAGGATGTGACTGTAACGCGACAGTTATGGGTTTGGTAGCTGTGGAATTATTTATTAATATTTTCTTTTTTTCGCTCTGGCACATTGGCAACACTGGAAGAGCTCCTAGAGATACGTCGTACGCTGTTATGAATGAAATTTCTAAATGTATTTTTTTTATTCTGTATGAATTTGGTGCAATAAAATAAAGAATTAACTAATAATAAAGATTTAACTAATTGATAATAATAATTTAATTAATTAATAATAAAGAATTAACTCTACACTGATTTCAGATATAAAATCCATAATAAATATAAGTGAGTCTACCGTCAACGAGTCCTTAGAAAGAGCATCGTTCGTTGTAATGCACTCCAATGAAAAAACAAAAGAAAAAATAGCAGTAATAACGACAGAAATTTCGAAAGAAAATCAAGAGACATCTATAGATCGTGGTATATAATGTTTTTCAAATTTTACGCTAATATCACGTATAGGCAAAGGAAACCGAGAGTCAAGATACTCCGTTCTACATTTCCCACCCTAAGTGGAGACATTGTGTGTCGATTGGCGGAACTTAACGCCGCGTCTTATCTTACTAATGTGGATATATAAATAATTTAACTTAGCTGTTACATTTTTTTATTGTTACCCTTCTCTTAGTGGTCCTAGTATGGTGTAACTCCTCCTGTAACCTATCATTTGATCAAATATTATAACGAGTAACGAATATATTATATTTTTCGTTTCTTTTAATTTCTAATTTCTTTCTCGTTTTAATTTCTTAGATTATTTTCGTATTAATTTAATCAATGATTTCTTAATAACAAAAATAATTTTAGGTATAGATGTTAAATCAACTGGTGAAGAGAATAATCAAATTAATGAAAATAACAACGAAATTTTGTGTACAGCAAACGCAAATATTCCAATGTACAATAATGACATACCCATAACTAATACTAACGAGAATGGAATTTCAAAGGAAAGTATAATATCAGGTAAGTTGTCATAAAAAACGACATCATATACAAAAAAAATACTCTAAGCAAGCAATATTCGCCTTCTCATTTACTTTCTTACTACAAAATAATTGATGATTTTTTATATTTCAGATGACATCTTAGCTAAGGAATTAAGAGAATCGATAGTACAAGTGCAGCCAAGCTTACAAGATAAAGGTATAAATGAGTTATTTAATAAGTTTTTCATATAAATGTAGACAGTTAGAATTTAGTTAAAAAAATATTCTCATCCACATTCCTCGTTCCAAATAAAAGAAATTGTCTATGTCCTACTTTGTCTTGCCATACCAGGAAAACTACACTATTGTCTATAGAATCATTCCAATTAATATACTTAATTTGAATTCACAATCATCGCGCTCGGTCACGGATGCTATTTAAGATACAAAATTAATAAATAAAGACGTAAATGTTAACAGTGTTTATTATTTATAAAAAAATCATCATATTTTTATTGGAACTAAGAAATATTCAGTTTTTTAATTCAGCATTTTAATAAAAAAAAAGAAAATCCTTCACGCTTACTACCACATAGCAGAATAGGCAAAGAGAACCCTGTGCTTTTTGCACATCGTCGTCCCCTACTTTCTGACAAATTTTCGAGACATTGCGTGGTGAGTGGCGGAATTCATCGCCGCGCTTTGTCTTGTTACCAGAGCGCGGAAATGAAAATAATTCATTCTCCTAAATGGGAGTCGAACCCGTAAATGTCAAGTTTACAGCCATACACTGTCCCACTTCTTTAAGACGGCCTTAACCATGCCAATAACCAAATATTTTTTTCAATTTTCAAATGAATATTTCAATTTTCTTTAGAACCATCAAAGTGTTCTTCAAACAAGCGCAATTCCAATATCGGTATAATTGTAAAATTGGATCCAAACTTCAAAAGTAATTGCGTGATAACTATAAACTTTGAGTCTAAGTCTAGAAAGAAATAGATAGGCCTTTTTTCCTCCAGTACGTAATTTTTTTTGTAATATATATTTTTTTGCATTTGTTAGTTTATAAAAAGCAATGTATAATATTTTAATATTTTTTCCCAAATATACACCATATTTCAGGGACGAATCACACTAAAATTGAAGAACATGAATGTAAATCGAATTTTGCGATAACCTCACGTCATATACTACCGTGTACTCTACATTGTGGTTCATGCCCATATAGAAATACAGGTAACCATCTTTATAGTAATTATTCTTACTTAATTATCATTTACATAATTAAATTATTCTTACTTAATTGAATTATTTAATTTAATTATTCTTACACTATATATAATATTCTTACATTATATATATTATTCTTACTTAATTAAATTATTTAATATCATTAAAGTTACTTCAGCCCTTTTTGTGTACCAAACTGAGTAATAAATATCCGAACTTACAAAAATACATACTTTTTTTATTTATCTATGTTGTCAAGATTTTTTTCATATTAGGTGTTTCTATTTGAGAAATGAAAAGTAACTGACAACTGACTAAATTTATTGGAAAACTTTTCGTCTTTGAAATCAGAAACAGACATCAATTGGCGCTATAGATTTTATTAAAAGTCTGCAACGCCAGCTATTTGTTTTTTACGAGTGATATATTTCACGCGACAGCACGAATATAACCAAATGCTAGGATTTTTAAAGTTTTGATTTATTTCGAACATAAATATGAAGCTGGTAAACGTTGGGGAAAATTTTAATAATTTGTAACTATTTCTGATTATATCGATAAGGTTTTATTATGATATTGCATGGCCGACAACTTATATCGAAGGCAGAAAAATAAGAGCAATGCATAGCGTCACTCCAGTCTCTGTTTTTAGCATGTATCCCTCATCCATATCCCGCATAAAGCAGAATAGGCAGAGGGAACGTAGAGCTAAAATAATTCGTTTTTCATGCACCGCCCAAATTCTCGAGACATTTCGTATTGAGTGGCGGAACTTAACGTCGCACTTTGTCTTCTTACCACAGCGAGAAAATGAAAATAATTAATTGCCTGAGTGGGAATCGAACCCACAACCTTCGCGATCATAGTCACGGCGCTGCGTCACGACGGCCGTCATCTGACTCAGTTCTCTATTTCTTGGTAGATAGACTTTAAAACTGGCCATTTTTAATTTAATAAAAGTACCTACTTCACATTTTCACTTCCAAAATGAACGAGAAATCTTTACTCAACACATAACAATCATTAAATAAGGATTGGCTCTAATTAATCAGAATTAGGTAAGCTTTATATCGCCGGCTGATCGTTTTAATCCGAGCAATTGGCTTAAACCAACTTCGCGCCCATAAACATGTGGAGAATGGACCCTAGTTTAGTTTTCATTTGGCACGGTGTATCCTGGCACCGGACTTTAGTTAAGTTTTGTTAGAAAATGAATCAGGTTTTGGATACTACCTTCTTCTGTTGAATTGATTTACTTTAAACGGTTACTTTAGTATTTACTAGTATAATTTTACCAATCAACATATGATGATGTTTTCCAATGATTTTAGAGATGTTCTGTGTAGGCCTTAGTGGCACAATTAAAAAATCCTCACTCGGGGCAACGGAATATCTTTAGTTTCCAACTCCGATAAATTAGTTTTTCACAAAATTAATATTTCATCAGAAGGCTTTCGATTTAGAAAATAATATGACTGTTGTATGATTTAAAATACGTTTATAGTAATTACTTTACGCCCTCGGTCTTTAAATTCATTCTATGAGATAATTTCACCTTTTCCCTTTATACAACTACTTAAATTCCTCCTAAGATTTGTTTTATTACTAACTAAATTCCTTCTGCGAATTATCTAGAGGGTAATTAATCGTTTCTTGCACTTACTCAACGGTATGTTCTCTACGTTATCAGCAGTAATAAAAGAGTATCATTAAAGAATATATATCGGTCTTGTAGAAATATCTTAAAGGAAACGGAGTGTCTTAACACTAGGTCCTCGGTTTTCTGGTTCTCATATTATGTATTCTATTTTAGTATAATGATTTTGGTTTGTGTTACTATTTTTTTGATTATATTTAATAGAAATTTAGTATAGCTCAAGCCTCTTCGAACATTTTTTTCATATTATCTATGTATTTTTAATTATGTTTTGTTTCACACAGACTGCCTTTTTGTTTACGATCGACCCCGATGTATAACACACAACTATAGGACTGACGCAGCTATTCAATTGCCAAATTCTTCAAAATACACAGGTAAAACAATTATATTATACGTTTTTTGCAATAGAAAAGGACATACATTACTCTTGACAGACATATAGACATATAGACTGACGTCACAGCACAGAAGCACATAAGCGTTCCTTTTTTGCTTAACAGGTACAGAATCCTAAATATATAAAATGTTTCATTTTTATCTCTGAAATGAATGTTATTATAATCAAAATATTTTCAGAGCCACATTTAATAAGAGGTGAAAGAGATTGTTATCGCTCCTTCGGGCAAATGACTTCATTTCCCGAAGAAAGTTTTAATCAGAAAAATGAAATAGTTGGAGTGCTGTCACCGGCAGGTACCCTACCTACCTATCTAGCACAAGTAATTAACACTCACCGTTCTGAGTTACGTTTTATTCATTTAATTTGAAAGTTTTTCTTTTAAATTTCATTTCAGGAAATTATGAAGTTATTAAACGTTTTGTTAGGGTTTAAACTTTGCATTTTACTAAAATGTGAATGTATAGTTTAAAGGTGTCTTTTGAATTAATTTTCAACATTTTTTGGTTGTCACTTTATAAATATAAATATTTGTTTTTCAAATAATTTTAATATATTTTTTAGAACTACATTTACAAGACAAATCCATCGAAACTAGAATCTGTAAAGAATCAAAATCGAAAACGTCAAAATTGAAAAGTAATAGCACAGGAATGAATTCACAGAGAGGTAGGTTTTATTTTATGATTCAAATCATTTTGCATAGCAAGTATTATATTATGTGATATTCTTGAAACAAAGTACCTACAGCATAAATAACTTATTCTTAAATGACGACTGCTAGTATTACTACTATAAAACATTTAATTAATGGGAAACTATTTTTAAATGTTGATTTAGATGTACCTATATATAATAATATATACTTACAAAATAATGATGAAAAACATTGTCGTCATTTTTTTCAAAAATTTAATTATAATTTAATTTATTTTGTTGTTCAAATATACGTTGAATTTGATCTTTCATGGTCAACCTACGGTTTGCCAATTCGGCCTTTGAACGGTCTTCCTGTCTGAACTAAATTATATTGACAGTCTTTTCATTATTTCCTACAAGAGAATGTTAGTGGGAAGATAATTAAAACGTGACAATAATATTTACTTAAAAACATAATTAGCTTAATATAGTTTGAACTTTATTTTTATAGATATTTTTAGCTTTATGCTAAATTATTAATTCCCCCGAGTGTGTCTCGATTCTTAAATATCAAATTGAATATACTTATTTATCAATTCGTACTTGTATTTACAGACACTCTTGAAGAATTTATGAAATCGCACCTGGAGTCGTATTGTCGTTATTACAGCAAGCTATTGGCAACTAAATTAGAGAAAATCAAAGACAATTGTAAGTGTAACCATTTTTATCATCATTATCAGATTGCCGTATCCAGCACAAATGTGTTAAGACACTCCGTACACCACTTACCGCCCAATAGATATTGATATCAGTGCGAGAAATATAAATTTCATTCAACGGGGATCGAACCCACAACTAGTCCAATTTACATTCACTCTTTCTGCCCCTGCGCCACGACTGGCGACACCATTATTTTAATTATTAACGTATCATCATACTATTTTTAATTTTCACTTATCTTAATATTTAACTTAAATATTTTTTCAATTAAACATATACATGTATCTTCAAATTCAAGTATAGTAGCTACGATATTGTACACTATAAGTATATAAAACTTGTATAGTAATTTCAAAAGTAATTTATTTTGTCTAGTTAAACTACAGCTAGCGCCATCTACCGACGAGAGCGTGCTACCAACTACAGTACCGAACTTATTCACTGAAGCTTGCACCATGAAACCCAGTGGGACAAGAGATCAAAATTGTCAAACCAATAACACAAAAAACATACAACGTACATACATAAATGAACAATTATTTATTCCACCGTATATTAAAAAGAAACAAAAATCTTGTATTCTGTCCCCCGGGATTAGTTTAATTGAAATGAGACAAAAAAATGATGTGGACGACTTGAAAAGAGTTTATAATGTGTTGAGCGCCATTGAAGGCAGAGTGCGGAGACTGAAATATAATTTGCGTATGTAGTTCGTAATTCTGTTGATAGATGTCGTTGTATATGAAAAATTGTTAACCAATTGTCAATGTAATTTTTAGGCAGAAAATAAGGATTGAAATTGTATTTTTCGTTGTTTTGTGTCGCTACCATAATAACATATCAGTTGAATTAAAAAATATTTTTTAAGAGTAATTTGTCCTCACTTATAATATGACTATTTTTTTTCATGTTACAAAATTTATAAAATATTAAAAGCGTCGTTATAACTGTAGTTATACATTTTAAAAGATTGTTTTTGTAAATTACAATTGTGACTCAATAGATGGCGCTGAATGCAAAAACCAAATACAAAATTAAATTGTTTAGGTCTTGGTGTACCATGTAATAGTTGTAAGTTGAAAAATAAAAAGAGTAAATGCTTGTAATATATTTTTTATTTGATTAAAAACGGTTTCCAACTTAAATTTAGGTTACAATCATTTTTTATACATTAAACATATTTACATTATTTGAATTCTAAGTTATAATAATAATAATAAATATGTAAAATAAATTGAAAAAACATAAAAGATAAATTATTAGTTATTTAAAACAAAAAATATTACGGTAATAAAGTAAAAATATTGTAATAAAATTGGAGACTTATTATGTCATATATATGTATGAATAATTACTGATAAAAAAGCAATCAGTCTTAGAAAATAACGCAAATTAGTTAAATTTTAAATATAAAATTAAAATGAAAAACAGTCTTCTTTCTTTTATTATTGACAAAGTAAATTAAACATAAATATACATATTAAGAATTCATAATTTTTCTATTAATATCATTGACCAGGCAAATAAAAAAATACAAACAAAACGTATAAAAATTTAACTAAATGTAGCGTACATATTTATAAATAAAAAAATATATACGTTTTCTAAAAAACTGTCTATTCTAAGTGTGGAATAACATTTTTAAAATAAAACTAAATCTCTTCATAATGCTATATAATACAAGTATATACAATTAACAAAGTACTATAACAATCGTAAAAGCTTTCTATACAATGAATATTATTTTTTTATAATATTTAATAATATTAGTCGTTCAGTAAATTAGTTTTTGAATACATTCATTTATGGTTATTTACAAAAGCATTATGCACCTTTAACCCTTAAATAGTTTAAATAGTTAAATTGAGAAAGATTTACAAAAAATACAATTTATTGTAAAAAAACAAAAAAAAATATAATGACTGTCGTAGCCAACAATATAGGAGCTACAAGGGTGTAACTGTAACGCAACGATTGTGGTTCGATCTCCATTGGAGGGAATTAATTATTATTTATTGATATTTTAATTTGTTCTGCCACTCGACACGTAGGATAAGCAGAGGAAATGAGTGTTGATGAATGCGTGTTGTTGGGTGGTGGATCTCAACGCCGCATTTTACTTGTTACGTCAAACCCGCGACCTTCAGACGCTGTGCCGCTCCGCCACGACCGCCACTATATTTTTAAGCATTTTTTATATTTCTCAATAAACAAAACGGAAACTATATTATATAAATGGATATCATATTTCCATAACAAATGGAATGAAAATTTGTTACAATTGAAAGAAAAATGAAAATGATTGAAATAATAAAAATAAATGTAATACTTTTATATTTAATCCTTCAGTCTAAATATTCCCTGTTTTCACGAACCATAATATGTTACGGTTAATTCTAAATATGACATTGAAAGTTTGTGTTAAAATTATTTTTTACCGTTAATGGATGAATAAATTTAACTATTAGTTAAAAAGTTATACGGTAGTAATATTGTATAGATTTCCTATTTCTCATATAAAATAATAACAAAAACCCATTTTTGGAATAAATTCGGCACCCTTGTGGTCAAATTTTACTATGCACATACTAATATAGTGAAGCCTATAATCTTTGAAAGAAAATATCATTTCGAATTTCGCAACCAAACTAACTGTTCAGCTTTATAAAATTGAAGATTATCTAACTAAGATCATCCTATTGGAATTTAACCGTAACACATAACAATTAGAATCCCAGCTTTGAAAATTTATTTTAGTAACAATTTTTCAAAAAATCACAATTTTTAGGTATAAGTGAAAGAAAGAGACAGCATCATAAACTTTTATACCACATATTGATGTCCCTTTCTAATTACAAATAATAGAAAGAGACAGTAATATGAATATCTGTCTAGTGCATTTGCAACTTTTCTGACACAGCCTTAATATATAAAATACTGACAAACAATAATAAATTAATTAATAATTAAATTTAATATATTAATAGTATTTAATTTATTTATAATATAATAAAAATGCTATCTAATATTACTTGAAAACTATAAAGTAATTATTAAAAACGCTGTCAGCATAAGTAATTTATAAATAACTTAGCCTTTTCAGTTTTCAGCTTTTTTTCTTTCTTTGCCCTGTTTTTTTCTTCATGACTCTAAAATATAAAAAAATGAAAATGACATAAAGGTCCAAAGATGTAAGAATGATTTAATAGTTAAGTAAATTGTATTGATAATACGATAATTAAGTAATAAGCAATCATTTTTTAGAGGCCGTCTTAGTGCAGTGGTATAGCTAACTATTAACATGATAGTCGTGGGTTCAATCTCCACTTGATGATTATATTTAAATTATTTACTCTATCCTGGTAGACAAAGCATGGCGTTAAATTCCCCCATTTATCATGTAATTGTAATGTCTTGAAAATTGGACGAAAATTGATGAACAGAGTGTCTAAGCACTAGTTCCGTCCGCTATATGTACTATATCCAGGAAATAAATTTGCAGAAAACAAGTTAGTTAACATAAAACTTACTTAAAATTTATATTACACTATTAAAATTGAATTTGTTAATAAGTTAAAAATATATGATAGAAAATTGGCAATAATTTAACATCGAGAATTTTGGTATTGACTTTTCTGTGCATTAAAGAAATTTTTAGTAATATGTTTTGTAGTCATACAATGTAAAATGAATAAAAGGCATATTGTTAATTTTATTTTTAACTAAAAAAATCGAACTTACCAATCAAACAAGCGATCTAGGTGTAAAAACATGAACCAAAGAGTCCCACCCACAGTCCGCTATCTGATGTGGCCTTAGCGTATTCCAATCTAATCCGTAAGTAAATTCCGAATGGTGTCTTATTGTTTCGAGCGGATCACAACCACGCTTCAAATCCCATATTCTAATAGAAAATAACAAAAGACATGGAAATTGTATGAGAGAGTAAGATAGCTAGATATGTGGATTGAATATGAAAGAGACAAAGATACTCGTATATGGAAAACATATGAGTGAAAGAGATGACGGAGAGGGAGGGGATGGACTTAAAGAGTCTCTCGTACTTTAAAGTCCCATATCTTATAAAATAAATAAATAATATATGTATGGAATGACAATTTAATTTAATTATTTTCATTACCTATCTGTGGTAGACAAAGGGCGGCGCTGAGTTCTGCTACTCAATTTTATTCGTTACTACAACCATCCGATAAATAAATATGTAACAATATCTATTGTAGACAAATGTGTTATAGCAATAGCATTAAAAATGTGTTTTTATTTATATTTAATTTTAATTTTAACCAAACTATATTCAATAAAAAAGATCAAAGTTACCTAGTAGTAAAATCGTATGAAACCGCAGCTAATACAGATGGCGCGTGCGGAGAAAATTGTACTCTCCGAACAGCACATTCACAGCCTATAAATTATTAGTAATTAAATATTTCTTCATACATTTAGTAACTTTCTTCGTGATATTTAAACCACAACATAATATAAGAAAAATGTCATGAAAATATTGTAAAAACACGAGAAATACATTTAAAAAAATCACAAATTTCAAACATAAGAAATATCAAAGCTGTGTACAATAAACCTTTGCTTTCTCACAAAAGTGACATTTAAAAACTTACCCTTCAAAGTGAACATAGGGGACGTCAGACGTCTGAGATCCCAGCCCCTAACGAGTCCGTCCGAGCCGGCGGTCGCTAGCGCATGCGTTTCTAGTCTACTCCAATCACATGATAATACCTGAACAAATTAAAATTACTATTAATCAATGAATAAATAAATAGATTTAAGACCTTTTTTTCGTCGAGGTATAATCTTTTCCTATTCTATTCAGTTTTATAATATTATTTAAAAGAAAAAAGAGACAATAAATAATATAATAATATTCATTAAGTCAAAAGAGCCACAAAGACCAACATTTTAATTTTTGCATTATTTAATTGGCAAATGGTAAATTATATCTTTATAAATTTTGTTATCATTTTGATCATACTTTTACATATTTACATACATATATACATAAATACTATAAGGACCTTAACATCAAAAGAATAATGTTCAAATCACCTCAGCATCATGAGCTTTTATAACAGCAGCGGGTCTCGAAGGTTCCGTACAAGTCCACAATTTAAGATGGCCATCACCAGACACTGAAGCGAATGTGGCTGGCGAATGAGGTGAAAACGTGGCAGTATAAACTAATTGAGAATGACCAGCGAATGTACTGAGACACACTTCCGACTCGGGGTCCCACTGAAATAGATATAAATATAACTATAAAAAAAATAAACTAACCAAGCACATAGCCTTGATTGCTCATTAAGACTACACACAAAAGAAGAGTCTAAGTCTTAAAACACATAATAAATGAATCTATAGTAAGCCAATTGTGGTACATTGGAACAGCGTGTGACTATACATACAATAGTTGTAGATTCAATTTCCACTTAGGTGAATGATTAATAATACTCAATTTATTTTTTAGCTTTGGCTTCTATATAAAATTTTCTTACCAATTTGACTGTAGTATCCCAGCTGGCACTCAACAAATGCGCTCTAGGCCAATCAACCGAACAAACTTCACTATGATGAGCTCTTAAAACCCTTAGGGGGGCTGAACAACCAGTTCTCCATATAATTACAGACCCATCCCCTGACCCACATGCTGCCACTCCATCTGCTGTGCCTGACCATGTCTGAAAATAAGTATACACTCCTTAATAAATCATCCTATGGCAATTTATATTATAAATGTAAAAGTTTATCAAGATATATGGATATGGATAACACATAAGCTACATTTATGTAGATTTTATATAATTTGGTTATGATATAACAATAAATTTAAGTGGACGAAGATGCGCGTAGGTTGCTTGATCCTTAACAAATATAATTTTATAGTGCTTTTTTAGAAAACATATAAAAAATTGTATACGTCAGGATTTGAATGTTTCCTGGAAATGTCCAGAAGTAACAAAACAAATATATTGCTAGTAGGAAATACATATATGAGAGTTATATAATCAATAAGACTAATGGGAATACGCGCGATATATGCGGACCTAGTCCTCAGTTGGGGCTAAGAGGGATCTTGCCGGAATGAGAAAATGAAGATAATTTATTGTAAACCATAAAGTGTATTTTTATTTAATATTTTTTCAAATAAAGCAAGCCAAGCCAAAATCCTGCGAGAGATATAACTCTAAACCTATGTACAGACAGTTTGTTAATAACTTTTAAACAATTATATTTTAGAAGTCACATTTTATCAATAACCAAATTCTTTGAAGTTACTAAATCAAAACACACAATATATAATAGATGAGTAAAAGTCATTCTATAAATATAACTAAAGCCAGCTTAGTTCTTTCGTCACTATGCTCACATAACAGCAGTGGTAAGGCTTCAATATGCTAGTTTTCCTTATGGAAAATATACATTATGAGATTAAACTAGTGTATAAGAAGATTGAACTATATTCTAGGCTACAAGACAGACACACCCACAATTTCATAGCATTTTATAGTATAAAATTATAGGTTATAATTTATAGTATATTAATAATGTTTATAAAAAATTTACTATATTTACAGTATATTAAGAAGATTTATGAACCCAGGTATGGTAAAAACAACATATGAAAAATTATATACAACATAACATTTTTGTTTCTAAATTACTTTACACAAGTATAGTTAAGCAACTGTAAATAATAAGAGGTAGAGAGAAGTGTCAAGATATTCTGTTTTACTTTCTGTCAGAATTCAAGATATTGCATGTTGAATGGTAAAACTCAAGGTCATTTTTTATCTTACTAGAGCATGGTAATGATATAATTATTGACTTTAAGTGAACATTGAACCCATAACTATCACAATTACAGTGACACTATCCCGATGCACCATAATAGCCTTACAAAGACTGAAGTCTTTGACATAATACTGTCTAACATGATTATAGCCATACCACATCAAATAATCCATCACTCCATTCTAATTTCTGTAACTCCACCACAGTTGCTCCTTCTGGAGATAATTCCAAAAAGAAAAGTGTTCCACCTCCAGCTAAGCCATAGTATTGGCTAGTTGCAACTGCAAGTGCATCTGGTCTTGTACGGGAAAACCTTACACTGTAGCCATGACGGCCAGGTGTAAGAAATGTTGGCATGCTGATTGTGTAACTGAAAGTAAATGATTTATTAAGTTAAAAATATAATTTATTACTATTAACACAATTATTGTTATGTTCTTGTATAAAACCTCTAAAATATGTTTTGTAAGAATTTGTGGAATCAGTTTGAATAAAGTAACGTTATATCATAATTTACTAGAAAATTACCATATTGATTTCTTTTATGCTTAGAAATACATAAAAGTTAATTTTGTACGAATTAAGAAAAACATCGTATTATGACAGAGAAAATAGAAATTTTATATACGTAATTTTTTTACGATCTTAATTACGTACAAAAGGAGAAAAGCAACGTATGAAATACATGTACCTTACGAAATCATACACAATTATAAACACATCTTAAAATTTTTATTAGAGAAGGCTTTTTATATTTTGTATAGAAATCAGCAATACTTCATATATCTTCTTATGTTATTTGAAATAAATTTACATATTAATTTCGAATAAGAATTTTCTTTTCACTCTAATTAGATTGTTTAAATACTCGCAAAGTTACAAAAGCACAACAAATTACAAACACGATAAAATTTTTAACCCTTTTTAACCTGTCAAAACATAGCTTGACATTTCCTTGACCGGATTTAAAAACATCGATAGTGTTGTGAATACGCAATAATATTATCGATTCGGTTAGAAGTTACTATCACATGATTTTAATCCAATTTGCACTCCCACGAACTAAATCCTATTAGATCATTCTACACTGAAGGAAACCTCACAGATTCCGTATATATATGAAGGGGAATTTGCAACCAACGACATTTCTGGTGAGCGCTTCAAAACTCACACAATCCTTAATATTGTCCAATTGTTTTAAATTCCTTTAACTTTATTCCTGGCGCTTACGGAAATCTTTCAAAATGCTTGATTACCTGGCTTTGGCTTTTGTGGTTGCCGTTAAAGTTTTTAAGAAAACTACTCCCAATGGAAAGGTTACGGTTTACCTGGGCAAGCGGGACTTCATTGATCACATAGACTACTGCGATCCTATCGATGGAGTCGTGGTGGTCGACACGGAGTACCTGAAAGGACGAAAAGTTTATAGCCAGGTATAAAAGTGGAATATATGCGGAGTGTATTGTGTGGTTTAAATAGTGCTTAAATACTAACACTATTTTCTTTCTACAGCTCGTTACGACTTACCGCTTCGGTAGGGAGGAAGATGAGGTCATGGGAGTCAAATTCTCCAAGGAGATGGTCATTGGCCAAGACCAAGTTGTACCAATGGTCAACGCGAAAATGGAACTGACACCTGTCCAAGAGAAACTGCTGAAGAAACTTGGACCCAATGCCTTCCCATTCACCTTCACTTTCCCTGAGATGTCACCCAGCTCGGTAATAATCTAATATTTAACGTATTAAGTAGGTACCGTTAAAGATGCTATTGAATTAAATAAAAATGTTTGATGTCTATTGATCACTAGGTAACTCTTCAACCATCTGAAGAGGACCAGGGCAAGCCCATGGGCGTAGATTACTGCGTACGAACTTACGTTGCCGACAGTGAAGATGACAAGGGCCATAAGAGGAGCTCCGTTACTCTTGCCATCAAGAAGGTACTGCTTAATTTTATTTTTAGAAATTACTAATAACTATACAACGTATGCCTATTTTTTATGTATTATTTTCAGCTGCAACATGCTCCAGCATCTCGTGGACGACGCCTTCCAAGCTCCCTGGTCAGCAAGGGCTTCACTTTCAGCAACGGAAAGATCAGCCTAGAGGTGACCCTAGACAAAGAAATCTACTACCATGGCGAGAAGGTTGCTGCTAATATTATTGTTTCAAACAACTCCAGGAAATCTGTGCGAAACATCCGTTGCATGGTCGTACAGCATGTTGAAATTACTATGATCAACTCTCAGTTCAGCCGCCATGTTGCATCTTTGGAAAGCCGCGAAGGATGCCCAGTTACTCCTGGTGCTAGCCTGTCAAAGACTTTCTACCTTGTACCCTTGGCTCGCAGCAACAAGGACATCCGTGGTATGAAATATTAACGTATTTAATTGTTACAAAAATATGTTCAATATTTAATCGTTACTAAAACTTAAATTTGAAAATACAAAAGTAAATTTGAATTTTATTTTAACAGGTGTTGCCTTGGATGGCCACCTGAAGGAAGATGACGTAAACTTAGCCAGCTCCACCATGGTATGTGAGGGCAAGTGCCCTGCTGAGGCTATTGGTATCGTTGTATCGTACTCGGTCCGTGTGAAGCTTAACTGCGGAACACTTGGGGGCGAGCTCGTTACTGATGTACCATTCAAGTTGCTACACCCAGCTGAGGGTAGGTGAAAATTCATTCGTGTAATTAGAAATATTAACTAACAATCGTTAATAAAACATAATTGTTTTAAAATAGGTACCGTTGAACGCCAGCGATTCAACGCTATGAAGAAGATGCAATCCATTGAAAGGCACCGCTATGAGAACTCTCTGTATACCAATGAGGAGGAAGACAACATTGTTTTCGAGGACTTCGCTCGTCTTAGGATGAACGAACCAGAATAAACGACACGGCCTAGCTTATCGTCTCAAATAAAAAAAAATGGAAAAAAAATAAAAAGCCAAAAAAATGTAATCAAGCAAGTTAAAAAACATCTAGTCCACGAAACCGTGCACACCTAAATTACCTTCTTCCTTTTCATTCATTTTAAATCTACTAATTTGAAATTAAATATTTGTTATGACCTTATATAATTTAACCAACTTTACGGATAGTGTGAGTTTTACCATAGTCAATTCAACTAATAAATGAAGCAATAAATTAAAAATGTCCACAAAAAAAATCATCAACATTTCATCTATCCTACTAACCTTATATTCGTGTAAGCCTTTATACAAATCAATAAACAGCTATCACCAGAAATCTTCTTTTATTTTCACTTATATAATACTTAACTACGTAAAAATATTTTAACTATATGAAAATTTCTTTTTAGATGTGACCACTGCAACAACTTGTACTTAACTAATATTGTATTAAAATGTTATGCAAAGTAACCTATGATCTCTTTTGCATATCGTTTGTATTGTAATACATTCAAAGGGGTTTGATTTATCCCCACCTATTATGTTCGTAAATTTTGGGTGCTTCTTGACAATGAAGAGGTGTAAGTGTTATGCATACACTGACCTGAGATAATACAAATTACAAAAACAAAAAGACTTTGACTAGTGGTCGTAAATGTTTGTATCATCTTTAACGCTATGAAATGGATAGCCAATGCAATGAAAGAAAATGAAATTGAAAAAAAAACATATTTTTAATTTGGGCAAACTTGTTAATTAAATCGGTGAAATCGTCTGAAAATTGTTAAAAATATCACTTTAGGTTATCTATTCTATATTCATATTATAGCAACACTTATAAAAAACATGATAGAAAAATATACATAAGGTAAGTGACGGTAACTTCGTGATAGTACGTGGTTTCGTGAGTTTTGCTTCTGGCAAAAATAATAAGCAATTTAAGTATTATTTACGGAAACTATATATTGGTATATAATCTTTATACTTTCAACTGTCTAAAAACTAAGTAACAATATTTTAATGATAAAATTGAGCGTATAGCGACATTTTAAACGCAGAGTTGGCTACAAACTGCATTGTAACGTGTCTGCGATGCTTGCGACCGTAAGACTAGCGTAAGAATTTCTTAAGGTTGTAGAAAGACAAAGGTAAGTTATTCGAATAAAACATTGAATATATGCTTTTTTGTATTCTATAA
>JAKRZM010000425.1:221478-253311 GCA_036379175.1 Heliconius cydno galanthus | reverse complement strand
TAGAATATTCTAGTGATTACTTCTTTTCCGATTATCTATTATTTAGAAGAAGTGGTGGCATATCCTTCACACTTTGTACGGCGAAGACTTAGTGTTAAGACACTCCGTTACGGCTTACGGCAGGTGAAAAGCCGTAGCGTGTGTGGTGAAACTTAATGCCGCAATTTGTTTTCCAGAGCATTGAAATAAAATGGGTTCTATTAGAAATTGAACTACCGTTGAACTTGTTTTAATTGTTAGATGATAATGCTTACGAAAATGATAGAATGTGTATACAGTTCCATAACACATGTATAATGTATATAATTGCACTACCCCTAATATACGGATATGATTTTGATTGAGTTATCAATATTTATATTTATTTATATGATTTTTCTATCAAATGGAAAAAATCTCGCTGTCTCTTACATAAAAACATTTTGTAAAACTAAAAAGTTATTAATTATATGGGAAGATGGAAATTTTAGTATTTTTATTCTATACAACCAAATATAAATGATTGAAACATATTTTCGTAGTCTATCTTAAATAACGAGTAAAATTATTAATCAACAGGATAGAATAAAACACTGACTNTTCTAAAAGCAAAAATAAAAGATAATTAAATTGAAATAAAGGAAAACTCCGATTTAAAATTATTTAAAGAACTTTAATTTTATTTTAACATTGAACTCTGTAATTGTGTCAATGTAGTGTAATTTCTTAGAAAAACTGTTAAACAAATCATCATTTATTTGATTGTGTTTCAGATTAGGTAATTATTACTTATTTACCGAATTTGCTGGTTATTTATTTGTAACCTTGTTTTTATTACTAAATTCTTGTATTGCTGAATATTATATAAATATTACAATTAAATATGTTTAAAATTTGACATTAGTTATAATTGTTACACTTACAGATTATTAATATCTTTATAATTTTTAATTTGTAATTCACCTGCATTCAAAAAAAAATATAAAAAGTACATTGTGTAAAAAATTAAGAACTCAGATGCGTAGTTACAGATTAAAAAATATAGGTATTTAGAAACGTATAAAAATTCATCCCGCTTGAGACTTCTCAATTTTTCGTGTTGTTCTTGCATTATCACTTGCAACAGATAACTTCCAAAAATCTTTTCACGAAATTCGTGATTGCGTCTAACTAAAGTTGTATAGAATACTTGAAATAAAAATTTTCTACCTTATTCAAGGGTGATGAAACATGGTGTAAACTAATATAATAATAGACTGTATACTCTTTGTTGCTTTTTATCTCGGGCGCGTGCTTTCATTTAATATAGAAAGGGTCCCGCAGGGAGATGCTGTACGTTCCTTTTTGTTCCGGAAGCAAAAAATTGAAGCGCCTAAAAATATTTTGAAGACATATTGTGCAAGGGATAACTCCGGGTACATTGTAATATGTACATATTTTATTAATGGATATGTATTTCGATATTTTTTAATATCAATTTCATATTTACATTGTGATTCATTGAAAATTTTTTCATGAACCATGCTCTTGTTATCTAAAATGAAAGATTAAAAAGTGTATTTTGGTTGGCATCTCTCTTCATGGGTGGTCATCTTTGTAACCTATCAGACCGAAATACAGTCTTTCTGGAATGGAAATTTTGTTTTATACCATTCGAAGTTTTAACTAGTTCAGTCAAGTAGAGTTCATAGTAATTTACTTTTTGCTAATAATATTGTAAGCAAAACGAAAATCTGACGAATTATAAGATCAATCTAGCGATAAGTGTAACCCGCATGTAGAAGATTGTAACTATAATAGTTGACCGTTAGCAGCGATGTAGAGATAAACTATTATTGTTCTAGCGTTGTTCTACTGACTGTGGGAAAAGAAATTGTCTAACGTTTAATATGAAAATACAAAAAAAATGTCCGAAGACCGATGAAATCTTTATAATATAAGATTTTTCTTGGTGGCAACTCTATAATAAGATTTTTCTTGTGCCTTGTCAAATAAATACACATATCACATATTAAAATATAGTAAATTACTGATTATTGCCCAATTTACCAAAAAAAAGAAAAAAATATGATCTTGTAGGTATTATAATATATTTCTGATATGAAAAATCATTAACGAGCTCTCTGGTCTTTAGAAGGGTTAAAAAACTGAATCCACTTTAATTCAATTTATATTTTATACACAATCAAAACTTAAAATGGTTCTTGAAAAATAGAGATAATATTAGCGCACTTAAGCTTACAGTTTTGTTTGCTAAAAATGATATCAATAATATATTGGCTGTATGAGTATGTCTTTATACAAAAACACGTCAAACGAAAATATAAAAAAAAACTGTTAAATGATCGTTATTTATTCTGAAGTAACGACTTCGACCACAAGTAATCTGCTCCAAACCGTTGCAATGGTTTTTTCATCTATTGACCTACTAAGTCCGTTTTTCGTCAAGTTTAAAATGTTATGAAACCGGTGACAACGTTTGCCTCGCGGAAGTTAATCCGGAGATATTTTAAGTAAATAATTAGTAAAAAATTTTGCCTAAAAATTTCGGCGGTAAATGGGGAACGGAGTGTCTTAACACTAGATTCTTTCTACCTTGCGATGTGCAGGATACAGTTGAAGTCTGAAAAAAAATATATCATAACATATTTATATATTTTTGAGATATTTTTCTTTGTTGTTCAAATATTACGCAAAAGACAACTTAATAATTATATTTTATTAGAACAAAAATATATTTTGTGTTTTTTAAATTTATACTTAAATTAATTCAGAGTTTTAACCTTTTAAAATATCTACCCAAAAAAGATTTTTATCAAGAAAAACTTTGTAATTGTACATTGTAATGCTGACAAAATTCATTGCAGCGACACACTGCAGTTAATCAAAGTATTTCGCAAATTTGAAACTGATGAAATATTACCTCACAAAGCCGGTATTATGAATCTTTATATAAATTATGAGCCCTTGTTATCCAAGATTTACATAAATGTTTCACAGATTCCTCGTAAATCCATCTAACAATACGTTCATTTCATTTGAGCTGATGTAATATGTAATGTGTACTTGGATAACAAGCAAGTATCATAAATTATAATCAAACTTAAATAATTAATTCAATAGCTTCTGTATGTGGAAATAAAATCGATCATCATCAAATGAAAATAACGAATACATGATTTTTTAAAATTAAATAGTTGGTGTTGTACTGCAAAACGTAAATGAAAACCAAATATTTCAAATAAATAAAAAATATTTTATTAAACTTAAAAGAGTAAGACTTAAATTAACTATAATTAACATGAGGTATAGGCTGTAAAACGTACGCTTGTCCTGTTGCTCTATCAACTACGTGACCGGTAGACGCTTCTAAGAACAGTCTTGGTATAGATGCAACTGGAGCAATGTCAGGTCGGACATGCTGTCTTACTCCAGCTCCGCCCTCATAAGGTACAAAACGTTTAGGCTCTGTTTGTTTGGGAGGTTCTTGTTCTTTTTTCTCCTTTTGATTAATTACAAGAACTATATTATTTTTTTCTCTATTTAACTTAATATCATCATGTTTTTTTTCTTGTAATTTTCTTTTTGGCTTTACTGTCGTTCTTCTATTGATCACTTCTTCAGATTGATCCTCTTCTGTATAAATATCTTCTAATTTAGGCTTATAATCTCCTTTGTTCTGTGGTCTTTTCACTTTTGGTTTTTCTTTTCGTAGTATCTCTTTTTCTTCTTCCTCTTCTTCTTCATCATCTTGTATTTCATTTCTTGGCGTCGTTGTTTTAATTTTACCATGAGCTCTTTTTTTTCTATCACTTTCTTCATAATGACTTGTTATTTCAGGATCATAATCGCCTGTGCCATAATTTTGGCTTGTTTCATCAGAATTATTATAGGTCTCACTAGGATCTTCGCGGTAGGAGCCGTCATCTGATTCATCATAGCTATCGTGGTCGCCAGTGTGACCTGCATGGTTTAGGTCCCAATAGTGCTCTCCGTATCCCCCCTTTTTATCACCCCAGCGTACCTAGGATAATAAGATTTTTTTAAACAATTTAAATTACATTAGATTAAAAAATGCCAGTTTTAATGTTGATGATAATGTTGAAACCGCGACAATTGTGGTTTAATATTTTCATTTCTTCTCTCTACTAAGGAAAAGCGCGGCGCGAAATTCCGTCACTCGGCAATGCCTCCAGAATTCGGCGAAAATTGGGGACTGGAGTGTCTTAGCACCCGGTTCCCAGAGTGAACCTTACACTGCTATGTGGGGGATACAGCATAAAATATATTAAGTGTAAATTATAACAGGAAACTTCTATTGAATATTAACGACAAAAGAAGAATATCGCTAACGTTTCTTTTATCCCTTGTGTCGCTATAACTTAAATTGAAAGAATATAAACGAAGTAATATTGGGTTCAAATCTCCATTGTAATAATATTTATAGATATAAAAATGGGAAAAGATGTCAAAGAAAAGTGTAAAAATAAATTTGAATATTGAACAGTTGAGCAGTATGAATCCATATATAATCTGATATATTTAAATCTTAAGATTGCTAGCATCAGATTATTATTTCGTTCAAAATTCAACCATCATAAAATTATAGTTATTAGGAATGAAAAATAGAGCTAATTAGTTACATAATACTAAACTAAAGACCTAATTGTACTTTTAATAATGATTAGTAAGAAATGCCAAATTCATTAATTAAATAAACAATACGAAATAAATGTTGATAAAAAATATTCAATATAATCTACAAATAGATTAGTGAAATTTAAAGCACAAGCAGCATACTTTAGCAGAAAACAGTCCTGTAGCAGGTCTGGATCTCTCGTGCCGTTCGACGAAGTGGCGTTCACTGCCCAACCGGTGGCCTTGATCGAAGTCTTCAGAAGTAGGCAAATGTCTATACCTTCAGCCAAGCCAAGCGAAGCGCGACAGAGAAAGAAACAGAAATGTTAGGAAATAAAGCGAGATAGAGTGTAAAAACAGTTGATACTTTTCCCATGTCCCTGTGGTTCTTAAAGTCTTTCTTCTCGTACCGCTGCTCCCAAGTGTTGGGGTCCTCGCATACATGACCGAACTCTATCTTGTAGGGACTCAACTGTACTGAGAAAAAATCCCTATAAATCAAATTGCATTACTTCATTTCAAGTTTCCTAAATACTGGAGGTAAATATAAGGTTAGTTATATCCATTTTTGTATATTTTGTAACTTTATGAATCTTCCACACTATGCTTTTGCTCTGTGGGGCTACATAGTAGCCTAGTAGCAAAATTGTCATATAAATGCTGACAAAAACCAAAGTTCACGTTCATTTGACTAGAGCCAGAAATTTTACTTGTTTTTTTATTTGATTATGGCGTTTTAATAGTGCCAGTTGTGTATTAATCTTATCATTTCGCTAATGTCGAGTAGATACATACGGAAACAATAACTTACGATCATGCAACATCGCAGACACAAGGCGTTAAAAAAAAATTATTATGTAAAATAATTGGAAATGGAATTTAAGTTCTTCATTCTTTACCTCAGGATAAATTGACTAAGGTCATATACCGCTATGATTATAGCTCTATAGGTTACGCTCTTATAAGAATTACGTAGCTTTAAAATATAATAAAGCTTCTAGAAATTATTAATGTTCTTTTGCTACTAAACCCAAAATAAACAAATATATTTCGTGAACGTACTTGTGTTACGATGTACACAATACTGTGTAATGAGAATTTTCTTTCACTAAATACAAACTATGATTTAATTTAATATTAAAAATCTTACTGGAAAAATTTCGCTTGAGCCTCAATTGTAGATGGTACCTTCGGTGGAGTGCGAACGGTCACGCTTTTAACTGTACTCCATACTCCAGAATTCAATATCAAAAGACACCATATCCAATTCTGAAAAACCATTATATTTTTTTACTAAAAACATTTAGAATTTACAAAAACTTTTACTAAAAGATTTTAACAGGTAATTCCACTAAATTCACTTTCACTGACACTTATAAGATAAACCAAATTGTTAGAAAAATATTTGGATCGTTATACCGCAGTGTCAAACAGACGTTGAGACATCTTGAGTAGTTGATGGTGGGTGGAATAGAATGGTGACCGTTAGATCATTTATATCGGTGGCAGCTATTGGTGCGTTTGCTGTCTTTTTTCACAAAACAATTGTTTTATCGACATTTTGTAAACTTATTTTTCAATAGAAAGCATGCCTAGAAATGTATAGACGGATATGCTACTTACGTTCATATAATATACTAGCGGCCCGCCCGCGGCTTCGCCTGCGTGAACTACTTTATTATTAATTTCTGTTCTGAATATTGCAAATTCCCGTCTTAGAGAGCACCTACCAAATTGAGATTCCTAGCTCTGGTAGTTTCTGAGATTTCGTGATGAATGAGTGAGTGACCTTTCGATTTTATATATTAGGTATTTGAACAAAGTACCTATTAAATCTGTTATATATTTTTTAAGTATTTGACAGAAAAGGCAAAATAAAAGTTTAATATAATTCTATCCGAGAAGTGCAGCAAAATAATTAAGAGTCTATTTAAAAAAGCTTTTAGATACTTTATATATTTTTTTTTATTTATTTTCGACTATTCTACAAAATTTAGAAAAAATATTAATGTATGGTTTCCCTTTGAAATATCCATTCAAATTATGATTCATCAGTTACTAATAAAATTCAATTATTATGAAAGGGTTAGTTTCGAGGATTTCAACGCACTAATTCCGAAAAATTTATGAATACTGTGTATTCTCATTTTTTCTGTCGGGTAAAACAAAGTGCGATATTGAGTCTTCCACACTGAACCCGCGTTGATTAAATGACAATATAGAGAAGGCAGTATCCTTAATATATATATTAGGTTATTCCACCCTGCTATATGAGGGAAGCAAGTAGCCTAAAAATATAACATGTTTCCTAAGTATTTCGTGGATATGCATAAATAAACATTACTGTTAGAAATTAAGGAATAAATTTTAGTCATATTTTTTTCTACAACTAAGATATAATTAATCAACTTTACATAATAAGGCCGCACTAATCTAAAATATAAACATTTATTCCATTATTTTAAATCATTAAATTTGGCACGAAATCAATAGAGTGTAAACAATTGACAAATATTAGAAATATTAGCAGTAATTTTGCAGTGTGAACTGAAAAATCACTAATTGATTACTTAAATGTTTACTTTTAGCTTACAGTGTACCTACCTATAATCTAGACTTTTTCTGGCACTGCTTTGCAATAGATACAGAGTGTTATTCCTAAATAGAAAATAAAAAAAGGTATGTAAATAACAGATATAACAAAAATATGAATCAATTTATTTGTTTTAGCACTAGATTTTCTCCCCATGTAGATATAATCAAAATTTCTATTTTTTTCTTTCATTTTAATTTTTCTCAAACTTTGCAAAAAACCTATGTATTATCGTTTTTTAAATCAAATAACTTTGGCTGTATATTGTCAACAGTGACTAGATAAGCAACAAAAGATTTTTATATTAATTGTCACAATTATGCAGTATAATAAATTTTCTATTTATTTTTTAAATATTTGATAATCTCAACTTATAATTTTTAAAAACATTAGATATGACAGATGACGGGTATGGTCTCGCTTTCTAATTTAAAAAAGTGATTAAAAAACTAGTATCGATTTTTCTGACAAGATTATATCATTTCGAATGACATAATATTAAAAAAAAAAACCTTATTTACCAAAGCTAGCCAAAAAACAATGGAAC
This sequence comes from Heliconius cydno galanthus, assembly GCA_036379175.1. NCBI lineage: Eukaryota > Metazoa > Arthropoda > Insecta > Lepidoptera > Nymphalidae > Heliconius > Heliconius cydno. The sequence continues at coordinate 245,554 of JAKRZM010000425.1, read as the reverse complement.
TAATCATAGGCATTTCCCTTTTAATGATCTTTGATTACGTAATATCTTGTAATTACACTTCCGTTTCAGCTAGTGGTACACTGAGTATTAGTAATCTGTTATATTATATGAATGAAAGAACCACCGATATAAGGATATATATAATTAGGAGGCAATCCTCCTCTAGAATTCAGCGGGAAGTGGAGACCCGAAATGTCTTAAGAAGACGTCTTAATAGAAGTGCCTTAATTAGGTTCCTAAATTCCCTCCGCCTACTCTGGTTTATGCGGGATACAGCGTAAAGCTAAAAAACATAGGCTATGTTTTAATTTGGAAAATTAATTTATTAACCTTAACAATGTTTATAATTTTACAAAATAGTAGATATCTATAAGAAACTGCTTAAAAATATTGTTTCTACAATGAAAAGCACGAAGAATGCGCTGTAATAATATATCAACTACTATTATTATAACTAACTGTAACAACTAGTCTTTAATAATGTAAACCCAAAGATATTAAAGAATCTTATTGGAAGCTACATTAAGTACGATACAATACATAAGTATATTAGAACTCGAATGCAATTTCGTGAATTTAATAAATAATTAATAAATCATACAGTTTAAGCCGCTGAAGTATCAGCCAGTTTGCTAGTATTAAGTAACAAATGTTAAATAACAATAAGAAAATACATTGTGAATATATTTATAGAGCTAGGTATTCCTAGCTATGATGCTGCACTATGCTGCAGTCAGCATCCATATTATTTTTAAATTTGAAGGCAGATTTTATTTTTAATATTTACGTAACTCAATAAGAATAAAAACGTGCTTATAAATGAATTTATTATTAGACGAAACTTGTGTACTCTCAACTTAATGAAAAAAGTTCTGTTTCCTCAGCGTCGTTCCTCTTACAGTCAGTGTCGCGTTAAGTTAACGATTATCTAAATTCAAACAAAATGCTTTCTTTTTTTTTAAACAAATTATTGGTAATGATCAACTTTTCTATGGTATTTTATATTTGTTATTACTATAACAATAACTAAAAGACTTCAGTAATCCGATTTATAGATATTTAATAAATAGGATATAATTTCTAGAAAAGGAGAAATAAAGGCACTGCGAACGGAGTGCCTTAATACTAGGTTCCTTTTGCGTACCCTGCTTTGTACGGGAAACAGCGTGAAACTAAATATAAGATAAAAAACAAAATGCAAATTTCAATCACATTCGTAAATAAATTAGTTTTAGCAGAGAACAGATAAGGCACAGTTCCTGTTCCAACGAGACCACTTAGAAAGTGTTCGACGAAAGTGTTCCATTAATAGGGATTGTTCGTACCACTTGGACCGCAGATCCTAACCGGAATTGCATACTTACGATCTTATATTATGATCTTTTTTAACCTAATAATAAACAAATAACATTAAAACATAATTATAACATTTTACTATATTATGCAAATAATTTAGAAAAATATTTTTATGAATTCATTATAATAATGAGACTAAAATCTTTTGTAGTAGAGTCGAAATTCATCTGTATTAGATGACGATTTTTTATGTTTTAGTGTCTGCTTACAAATAAGAGAAGGTTCTTCTCGTCCCCCTATTTTAATTCTAAGCTAGGTATGTACTACATACATATTTTAGTATAACATTATTTCCTTTATGAATTCACCTAGCACGCAATGTCTCCAGAATTCGGCGGAAAATAGGGGAAGGAGTGTCCTAACACTAGGTTCCCTCTGCCTACCCTGCTGTGTGCTATGTTTCCATTGAAATAAATGATAACGATGGGGGACGATCTTTAGCTTTTCTTTTCTTATCTATCTGAATAATGGTGTTGTGTATAAATATTAAATAAAGAAAACAACTATCAGCCTGACATTATTACGTGACCGAAAAACACGTTTGATTTTCAATCCACCGGCACCGTAAGAAGAGATGGATATACTTTAGAATACCTTGCAATAAAGCAACGATGTGGAAAGTATGCCAGAGTGGTACTGTCAGGGTCATGTTACTACAAATAATTATATTTAAATCTATGAAATTAATTATATTTAGTAGTAGTAATGTCAACAAAGAGTTACATTATAAATTGCATGTTAAAAGTTTTATATACTTAGAGTTCTACTTTCAATATTATAGGCCAATGATATTTGTTATATTATCTGTACATTAGAAAGTAAACAATAATTTTCAGACAATTTTAGTATATTTTTTATTTTGTAAATTTTTTTTAATATCTATTACGTTGATAAGTGCCCCAAATAAAATATTTTCTCACATATCTTCCATGTTAAGGCTGCTATCAGTTACAATTGTATTTATGTAGAGTAGGTAAACTTTACTTATTACTCATAATTGCAATTCATCTATATATATATAAAAGGACTTGTCCTCACTGACTGAGGTAAGACGCACGCACAGCCTTAACCGCTGTGCGTAGAAACGTGAAATTTGGACAGATGTTTACTTTCATAATCTGGACATCCACTAAGAAGGGATTTTGGAAAATTTTAACCCTAAAGGGGCGAAATAGGGGTTGAAAGTTAGTATGGAAAAAAATTTAAATCGGCACCGATTCTTATAAAATTTGAAATTCAGACTCTTAAAAGTATTTAATTGAACACGTGTTTCGTGGTTTTCTAGAATTCTTTCCATAAGGATGCAAATAAGGGGTTGAAAGTTTGTATGGAAAAAATCTTAAATCGCCACCGATTTTTATAAAATTTGAAATTTAGACTCTTAAAAATATTTCATTGAACACATGTTTCATGGTTTATTAGAATTCACCCCTAAATACGTAAGCGAAGCTGCGCGCGTCCGCTAGTTTTATATAAAATGAGTGCATACGTCCACACAATATGTATAGACTTAAGTTTGTTTTATAATTTGTATTTCCTGTTGACCTACAATCCTGATATCGGTACGGAACCGTAGCCGAATCTAACTCCCACATTATCTGTTTTTTGTATCGAAGACATTAGTCTAAAAATTTAGAAAAATATAATAAAATCATAAATTATTCGGATATAAATGAATCAGTTCATTATAACAATGAAATAATTATGTTTAACAGGTGACGTAATCTTTTTTCACAGACATAAACACGAAATCGAAACTACGATTCCGTTATAGGTCAGTGGTCGATATTTACGCAAAATATATTAATACACAATGAGTTACCTTTAGATCTGGATATCTAATGTATCATGCATTTTATACTTTCATTTTGAACTAGATTTTTAGTATTGCAAAATAACTTGTTGTCACCGGCCCGTCAGCAATGTTACTTATTTTGTAATAATTAAAAAAATATAAACGTCTAAGGTCATATGATTATTAATTAGTATGTTATTTGAAATCATGTTCCATATTTTTTTTTTTATACCTACTAATAGATTTTTGTCATCTTATTACCTATGCTATGCGTGTCAAGAGCTACTTTTTAGTTATTTATTCTATTTTTGTTGTAAGTAGAGCTGTTTAGAAAATTGTTGTTATACAGTTTGGTTACATTTTTCTTTACACGTTATTTTTTAGTGACAGAGGGAACCTGGAAACCTATATTTGAGAAACTCCGTCCACACACTTTCCGCCCAATTCTGAAGGCATTATGTGTTGAGCGCGGTACTCACCGCCACGGTTTGCCGCATTACCAGATAGAAGAAACGAAAATATTAAATATTTATTTCTTCGAGAATTGTCCTTTTTTTACTTATTACGTACTTCTCCGTATTTAAATTATAATCTAGACTATTCATAACGCTGTAAAAATCGTTCACTTGACCTTTGATTGTTGATATTAAAATATGACACAGTTACTGCTGTCGATTGTATTCACACATGCTACACATATTATTAACTGACAAGTATAAACTAGCTTTGTAAAATCATGAAATAAAAGAAAGAAGAAGAAAAGAAAAGAAAGAAGAAAGAAAGTTATTAGATACTGTATTTGCAGTTTTTACATTTTTCTACTATAACATAGAAGTTTCCGTCCGTAGGATTCACTGTTATTAGAATTAAATTTCAATATCACTAATGCCGATGGGATTTCTTAAAATGTATTTTATACTTTTTAAGGTGCTATATGTATACCTAAGTACAACATATATTCACATATACTTATGGTATTAATATTAGGGTACAAATTGCATCGTAGCTGATCATATTATTGCAGAATTATAACAAATAGCATAAAAATGAACTTAAATAACCATTCACCAATAAAATTCCAAGAGATCAGGCTTAAAAAGCTATAAAGTCCTTGTAATTTTATTTGCGCAACGGATTTACGGTTTTGGTTTTATCGACAATAATTTTAACATGTTATGTTACATGCGTACATACTATAAATTTGTTTTATATTGTTTTTTATAATTAAGAAACTAGTCGAGTGCAAGCGCCATCGAGGCCTCTGTAGTCCGTACTAATTTTAGGATTTACTTAAGTTTGCGGGGACTCATTTTATATGAAATTAACTACAAAGATAAGTTTGCATTGATTTTTTTCTATGAAATACTCATAAATTTTCGCTTTTTCGATTTTTTCCTTTATTTATATTGTAAATCCTCACTTAGTGTCAAATTTCATAAACTGTAGGTCGACGGAAAGTAGCCTATACCTAGATTTTGATGGCGAAATGGCGAATTGCATACAAAATTGAGCATTAAAGATACATAATGCTTGTGTCTCTTGATTGGGTTGACGTCAGTGCTTCAAGAGATTTCTTCTTCTTCTTTTATTTGTACGCTATTGCTTCTCGTGTCATCCCATCTTAATTTGGTTCATTTCTGACAATGTTATCCATGAAATATAACATTTAATAATATTTTTCCTGTCATAATAAAGATGCTTACTTGAAGTTTTATTAAATAAAAGACAAGTATTTTACAAGACTATTACTGCGGGATAGTTTGTAATGCTTTTAATTGAAAGAATCTAATTCATTTATGGCGCAAATTTCTTCTAAATTGGTACTGAAAGAAATACATAACAACATAATATTAGACTTCTTATATTAAGATTATTTAAAATATATAGTAACTAAATTATTAATTTATCTATCAAATCTTTTGAACCGTATCGTCACGCGTCAAGGCGTTAAATCGAAGTAGAAAGTAATGATTCATATTCTTTCTACTTTAAAAGAGGCAGATTGACACCGTGGCCGCCATTGCTGTCCGAGCAGATATGGATTGCTACACTTTGGTGAGTGTTTTTCTTTATGTAATGTCTTGTAAATTAAGCCGGTTTTTAACTACCTACCTGCCTTTATTGGGTATCGAGAGCATATAAAAATTTAATTTAAAAAATCTAAAATTGTTTAAGGGCGGGTTTGAGGCCATCCTGGCGCAGCTTCACAAGGGTGTGACTGTAACGCGACGGTTGTGGGTTCGATCCCCACTCGAGGAAATGAAATATTTACTTACGTATTTCCATTTCTTCGCTCTGATGTCGGGGCAAAGTGCGACGTTGAGGTCTGCCACTTAACACGCAATGCCTCCAGAATTCGGCAGAAAGTAGGGAACGGAGCGTCTCAACACTAGGTTTCCTCTGCCTACCCTGCTGTGTGCGGGATACAGCGTGAAGTTAAAAAAAAGTTTTCTTACGATACATTTTGAGCTCACCTGTGAGGAAGTATGCACGAGAATGTCGGAAGACATTCAGAGGTACTTATATGAATACTTGTTAAGTAACGTAGATGTAATTACGTTCCGGTTTTCTCCTGCGCGTAGGTAACCAATAAATTGATTTATAAGAAAGATTATCTAAATCATTATATATATAATATTTTTAATTTGACCATAGTTGCTATAATAATATATTGTGCTCTATTTTTTAACCGACTTCTGGAAGAAAAGGAGGTTATCAATTCGACTGTATTTTTTTTTGTTTTTTTTTTTTATGTTTGTTACCTCAAAACTTTTGACTGGGTGAACCGATTTTGATTTTTTTTTTGTATTATTTTTTGTATAAAAACTGATAGTATTTAAGTCTTATATTTGGTGAAAGACTAAAATATTCCGATTATAAAACCCATCTTTCAGATACTGTTGGCAAGTTTGGTAGCCACCACTACGGCATGGTCACGCCCTTTTTACCCCGTGCACAGAGGACCACCACGTATCACGCGATTTGCACCTCTGCCTCCTAGACATAAACTGCCGAGTATGTATTAAGACCTTTAAATTATAATATACGAACGATCCAAATGCGGCTTCGTCCGATTAAACTTATTGTTATATTACAGCCAAATTATGCAAAATAGTTACATAAATTGTAGCCTATGTATTATTCTGATGTATAAAGGGGGAAAGGACGGAATTGAATTCACAATCGCCTTTATGTTCTTTTACTTTTATAATGAGACGTTTTATACGATTTTTTTTGTTTTCTTTTATCTACTTAATTATGAAATTTTAACAAATACTGTAAAATAAATAAAATAAATAATTCATTTACCCGTAAAATATGGCGGCATATTTTACGGGTAATACACAATGTCTAGAAGAGGCGAAGTATTAGGAAGAGAAAGACTCACTCCTATTTTTGTTAAGAAGACTTAAGGTGACAAAAACCACACCACAGATTCAGTGTAATAATAAAAATAATTCTATTATTTAATTTATTTCACTCTGCTTTCATACAGTTCGTTTCGCATCACCCCAAGTTGAAGACGTAGAAGAACCAAAATGGGAGAGACCTAAACGCGACTACGATTACGAAGAACATGACCACGAGAGCAAACCCACCAATGGCGTCACTGGTCCTGTACATACGTTCGTTAAAACTGACAAAAATGCCAATTACAAATGGGGGGTGAGACATCATGTAGGAAATAAATACGCTTCTTAGCTGAATGTATCCGATGTATGCTTTTTAATTTATTTTATTATATCTTTAGATTTTGTTGTTGTTTTTGTTATGAACTAGGACTTAGAAGTGGATAGTTGAGCGTATTAGATAGTACAATTTTGATATATTTTTTTTACTTGCCTTATATTCATATTTTTTTCTTATTGAATAAAATTTCTATCGTTTGGTGTTCATTTAAAATAAGTTTGGGGCTTATATTAGGTTTTATTTTTTATATGCGATATTGTATGGTACAGTAATAGCATTTACCTAAGGTTCCTTGTGTAATGAATGTTCCTGTTAGTTCCTATTTTAATTTATACAAATAAATATTTTATTATAATCTATTCGTACTTATTTTACGTTATAAATTGGATACCTACTTAAATTTCACAACTTTACGTCTTCTTTCTAATAGCAGGGTAAGCCGAGAGAACCAAGTATTAAGAGTATATATATATATATATATATAAGCTTAATTTACTAAAACGTATAAATATCAAGACTTTTTAACAATTTGATATTTATTTTATATAATTTATTTAAATTACAGATTGTATAACTTTAAAATAATTTCAATTAAATATCGAAAGTTTAATTTAAATTTCATAAATCTGTATTCTAGACGCATCCAAACTTTTACTTTTCTTAAAAAAGGCAAACCTATATCAACAATCTCTCAGACATGCACATGTCCATTGTCCAAAGAATACAAATGCTACTATGCACAACTAAAATAAAAAGCTAATTGAGCATTAAAAAAAGAGAAAACTTTTTTGTTCTTTACAATGTATATAATTATTAGTTAACAAATTTAAATATATTTATTGATATTGAATTAAGTATAATATAACCATGATGAAATGGCATCAGTGGCACAATCGAAAAATGACTGCAGGCGTGATGGTTGTTGGTTGTGTTCTATTTGCACTAAATTGAAATATAAATAAAATTTTAAAATTATTTTCAATTTCCCTATCAGATAGCACTAAATATGACTTTTTCTATGTCTTGAAATTGCGTAAAAGTGTAGAATATAATGTTATATCACTAGCTCCTCTGCTGATTCATTGGTTGATTCGCATAAATAATTTTAGTTAAATAGCGCAGGTTCAAATCTAGCTATATTCCAACTTTTATTCAGAATCAAATTTCAGTACAAAATACAATTCCCAAGTCAACATATCGTTTGTGGTCAAAGCTTGCGAAACGAACATACAAACATTGCTACCAACATGAGTGACATAATTATATGTAATACATAATATCTTATCAAATTATCACCACTAAATCCGGTTGTTTATATAATTTACTTTCAAATCTCTAATTATTATTAATTATTAAATTTTAACCCAGTGAACTGATAACCTTAAAAAACAAATTTTAAAGAAAAAAAAAGTAATTATATAAAATATTAGTAATAAATTTCAATATTACAAATATTTATTACTATGCCCTTTTTATGTTTGTAGTTGAAAAGTATCTAATTACATCTGATGTTTAGAACTTCATATTTTCATTTATAATTTCCCAATGCTGCAATACCAGGGCAGAGAAATTAAAATGTTAAATATGTACTTCATTTCCCCGAGAGGGAATTGAACCCACAACCTGTCGAGTTTATAAGTGATACGTAGTACTATTATACATATTTTTTTGGGGATTGCGTGATTATATTCCTAAAGTATAAGTTCTAGGCCGATAGGTGTGATTGTTAAATTGCCTTAGGCATTGTCATTTGACACCTAATATTTTTTAAATACTTTTTTGAAAGTTTTAATTGATTTGATTTGCAAATAGATGATTACAACATCGAGACTGCTAAAATAAAAAAAAATAATATAAGTAGTAATGAAAAGCTTTTGATTTTTCTAGCATTTTGAGTTATTTTTCCAAACTGATGTTTATGTTATTAATTCCTTAAAAACCGCAATCCTCATAGCAACGGTAAAATGCAATAAAAGGCAATCAACTAATATTCGTGTAAACGAATAGACGGGCCAGGGTCCTGTGCTGACACAGATACATTGTACAGTGAGCTCACGTTACGTCGGGCACTCGTATGTATGTTATCAAGTTACCTGCTAGTGTGTAATATAAGGCCTGTTTCATACAAAACATCTTATGTTGAATTATTTTTAACTGCAAAGAAACCATAACCAAAACCATGAAATCCACATTTTAAATATTGTCTATGTAAAATGTGGTTGAATTAACGGAGGCTTGCCTTAAATAAGTAGATTGGCTTAGGTTTCAGCTTAGCACAGTTTCTTTAGAACACAGTCACACGAGAGCTCGTGACGCACTGGCATAGTGTGTGACTGTAAAAGTATGAACGTCACAGGTTATGGGCTCGATTCTAACTCAAGATAATTAAGTCTCGGCGGAAAGGCGGAAGGTTCCCTCTGCCTACTTGCCTTAAAAAAACAGTGGCCATACGCTTTACTTACACTTAATTTTTAATAACAATTCTAATTATTTGCCGCCAAAGAGAACTTAGTAATTTTTGTACCCAATATTTGAAAGTTATTGATTCTATTGTGATGTTATTTTTAATACATTTTTTAATTTTTTTTTAAATTTAATTTAAGCGGACGTTTCTTGTAGATCTACTAATTACTCGAGAACTCTAGAAAACTGAAAAAACACGTCCTTAGCCATACGCCGTATGAAAACTGACAAAAAGTCAGAGGAATGTTACCGATCGAAATGCTAGCTAACTCGCTCGTGTATATTTAAATTTTAAGTAAGCCGTTACTAAGATTATCTAAAACTAAAAAAAGGCATAAGGGTGTGACTGTGACGCGACGGTTATGGGTTCGATCCCCACTCGAAGAGGGGAAATATTTATTTACGTTTATATTTCCATTTCTTCGCTCTGGTGTCGAGAATTCCGCAGAAAGTGGGGAACGCAGTGTCTTAACACGAGGTTCCCTCTGCCTATCCTGCTGTGTGCGGGATACAGCGTGAAGCTGATTTTTTTTATTGATTTGATAATTCCCCCGAGCAGGAATAGTACCCGCAACCACCATATGCTATCACACTGCTCCAAAATTGCCTCACACTCCTGAAAGGATGGATTATAGTTTAAAAAATTAAGAAATAGTTATGACATTATTTCCTTTAGAAATTGGAATAGTCTTAAATATTTACAAAGTAGCATACATTTAAAACTATTTTCAAGTAAAACGTTGAAAATTATGTAATTGCAACTGAAATTGCAAATGTCATAATATTAAAGATAATAAAAGAAAGGATATTTCAGGTATAATTTATGAATGAATGTATGTCGTGGCCTCTTATTTCAGAATTAGGCGTGGTGGCCGTAACAAATGCTTGGGTTCACATCGAGACATTCAACAGCTATTAACTAAATTCAAGTCACGACACCTATAACAATAACATACTCGTATATGCTAACGTCTTGTCTAATCGCTAATAAGAGTTAAGAATGGATGATTTGTTTTAGATTAATCTTAAAATACAGATAGCGTTCTTCTACTTCTGAATAACTCTTAATAAAATTTCTAACACGTAACTAAACATATAATACAATAATTAGTTGTTCTTTTATTACATATTTAGTTTCAGCGAGATCGAGATATATGTAGAAATCTTATACACCCCATGAAAAAATATTGACTATTGTGTAATTAAAACTAAATATCTTTTGATTTTGAAAAAAAAAACAACTTCCCTTAGGAGGAACCGAAGTAAAAACTATCGAAATTTCAATTAGAAATTTTTCCACATCTGTCACAATGGCTGCCTTCCCTTGCAAAAGCAAAATTTTTTAGCAAAATTAACATCATGATGAAATTAAGCATCGAAAATAATATTTAAATCACACAGATAATAAATTCCCTTATAACAATAGATAATAAAACCACATAAGCAATTAAGAAAAAAATACTTATATCATAAATACATATAAAAAAAATACATACCAGCCAGTAAGAGAATACTAACATTTATGCTCTAGTTTTTGAATTACAATCTCGATACTCCCTCTACTTAGAAGGGGTGCCTCTATATAAAGTGAGAGTGCCTGTACACGCATCATACAAAACGTTGTACCACCGTGTGTGTAGTGCATAATTAGAAAACGTTATTATCATTAATAATAATAATTAATTAATATTTTATTAGAAAAGTGCGTGAAATGTTTCGTAAGTGCATCATATTGGCGATGTTAGGGTGCGCTGTCGCAGCCCCACAGTATCAAATTCAACAACAAGTAAGTTTTAACTGTCAATTTTAATTATTTATTAAATAATTTAGATATATAAGGTTAAATAAATATATTGTGTAGATATAATTGATTGTAAAAAGATGAATTTAAAAATTAAATAAGATTAGTGACGACTTTGATTATTTAATAGTGTCATAAATAAAAATAAAATATAATATTCTGAATAAAAAGAAGTTATTTAAAGTATTGTTATTTACTGCATGTTATAAAAGTTTTAACATACTCATTTTAAAATAAATTATGATAAACTGCTTACATTTCAATGTTTGCTGTTGGTTGCTCATTTGTATATCAATGTAAAATATGAAGAAATTTATATTTATGAGGCCAATCATGATGCAGGGAAGTGTGTGACTACCACACGACAGGTTGAGGTTCAATTTCTAGTCGAGGAAATTAAATATTTAATATTTTCATTTTTCGCTCTGGTGTCAAAGCAAAGCGCGGCGTTGAGTTCCGCCACTCAACACCCAATGCCTAGAATTTAGCGGAATGTGGAAGACAATAGTGTTTTAACACTAGGCTCCCTCTGGCTACCCTGCTACAGCGTGAAGCTAAAAAAATGCTTAAAAAAAGAAAAGTGTTTAAGATACTAAATTGTAATTTTGCTATTTCTTTAATAAAGGCAATGTGTTAGTGAATGTTATTTTCAGATTATATAACTAAATGTGATATAATTTAATAATTTACAGCTCGTATTATTAACTAATAACACAGTTCTCTGCAGCGTGACATATTACGTTCCTTTTGACTGCAAATAAGTTCATATAATATAGAAAGTAATAGCGTAGTAACCGCATGCTAATTACAATAATCAACTACCATTATTTTTTTTTATTTTGCCGGCAAAATTAATATTTTTTTGTATTATTTATAATTTATTAAAAAAGTGTATATATTTGTACTGATTAACCGTAAGTGTTATATAATTTATTAGTTACAAGTAAAATAACGAATACATTACAAATTTAATATGTAAATTTAGCGATACGAATCGATTTACAATCGAATTAACGATACACAATCGTAATCGACAATCGATCTGTTGTCTATCAAAAGGCACTTTTGTATTGCAACACAACATTGAAAATTGCAGGCATCAGGCATGCAAGTGGAAATGCCGAGTTCATATTTGCATAACGTGTGTAAGATTTAAAAAGCGAGTCGAATCGACCACGTAACCGGTCGCTTTGTTACACTTGTGTAACTTTGGCCTACTCTCTTTAGTCTGGCTGTGAGATAATTGCTCATTTCGATTATTGAGCTTCAACCTTTGTATGAGTCATTTGCTTTAAATACTTAGGTACACACTACCGCTCAGCTGCGGCTTCGCCCGCTTATACTTATTGTTATAAAAAAACTTTACATTAAAAAAATATTTTAATCTGTGCAGTATATACATATGGTTATATAAGTAACATAAATACCTATAAATAATAAGATAATTAAAATAAATACATAATTCATTGATAAATTTCCAGTACTCCCATGACAATGACTTTCGTATTACCACTTATTAATTTCCTTCCTGGCTATACATCTTGCATGTCAATTATCACAATAATATCTCAAAATATACTCAAATAAATTGAAGTAAAAGGAATAACCTAAACCTGTTAATAAAATTAACATTTTAAAAGTGTTATTCCATACTTAGGGAAAAAAAAGAAATGTATTATAATACGACGGTATGGTATTCATAAATTAAATAATATCCAAAAAGTGCAGGTTCAAATTCGTTACGTTCAAATGGCTTTACGTTTTTCTCTTTCGTTTATTTTATTTTAGCAGTTTTTAAATAAATTTATTTTCTAATATTTATTTTTTTGCTCTTAGCAAGATGAAGGCATTCCTCCGCATCTACTGAGACAGTACATCGGTCAACAACAAGCACAGCACATACCACGACCTGCACCTCAACCAGCGCAAGCACCTGCCAGACTTGTAAGTTTACACTTATATTTTTTATTTAAAATGGGAGGACGAAGTCTTTACAACTTCTATTTCTCTCTTCCCATACAGCTAAATAAACATATAATCAAAATATATATTTTTTATAGCCCTACAATGTACAAGAAGAGCAATACCAGCCTAGAGCCCAATACCAACCCCAGCCCCAAGCACAAGCGCAACCCCAATACAGGCCACAGCAACGGGAACCTGAAGATTATGACGTGAGTTTCACAATTTATCTTTTCTTTCTTTTAGATACACTCTGCATCCCACTTATAGCTGGGAATTCGAGGGAACCTAATTTTAAGTTACTCCGTTCTTCACTTTTCAAGAGTTCTTGTAAAGAGAGTTCTTGTAATTTAAATACAAGTATCTACTACCTTCCTGGATAGATAAGAACTTGCAAATCGCAATCGTTAATACGGCTATATAAAGAAAATTTACAGACGTGTAATAAAAGCTTAAGTTGGTACTTATATAAGGCTTTACATATTTGATTGTTATTGGAAAATAGGTATAAGATTAAATACTTCCTACTATAGTAAAACTAGTCATTAGAGTTATACAATAAAGCAGGTGGTTTTGCAGACGGTTTAGTTATCTGTAAATTTGAAATTATAATAAAATAAAGAATATCGGTTGGAGCATTTGTGGAGGAGGAGCACAAACGTTTGAATGTAAACACGAGAGGTTGTGGCTTCGACTCCCACTCGAGTAAATTCTATATTTTATTTATTGACTCTGACAACTTAACTCACAATGGCTCCAGGATTCGGTGGAGAGTAAACGGAAGTGCCTTAACAGGAAGTAGATGCCCAGGTTCTATGTACCTAACCTGCTATGTGCAGTATACAGCGTTAAGTTAAAAAATATACAATGACAACACATCGAATCATAAGTATATTTAAACTTATATAACCTCAAGTTAAATATCACAAATATTAATGTAAAATAAGACACCTTATGGCTCAGCGGTTAATATGACTATTATCCGTTAAAAATATATATATTATTTATATAAATTCTTGTCAGATTTAAACGTAAGGAAGTAGTTAGAAGCTAATATTATGATTCATTTCCTTAGAATGAGGAAGTTTCCTTCCTTAGTATACAATAAATAAATAATATAGTGAAAATTAGTAACTTAATTTTATGAATTTCCACTACTGTGTTAATTAATTATAACATATTTACATAAGAATGTTAACAAGTTAGAAATATAGTGCGAATTCTGTTGCTATAAAGAGCATTGACCTTATAGAAAGAAAGAAAATACGTATACATATAGATTTTATATACCTATACATGTCAAAAGCTTAAAGCAGTTTAACGCGTAAAACAAGTTGATTAATTACTTCTGTAGAGGAAATAAACTGGAATACTAAAAGAAAGTCCTAAGATTTACGTTTAATGAATCGTATTTAATTATAAGTGTATCTCCTTTAATACTTCCCTTAAAAATATTTTAAAAAATCATTAACATCATTTAAATCATTGCTAAATTTATTCTTCATGAAGTTATTAAGGTTATAATTTATTAATGATGTGCTTATTATGGTAAATATATGGTAGCTGAGTCCTCCAATGGAGAAGCCCAGGTCCAGGAGAAGACGAGAATAGGCAATTTTAATGGCCACAAATCTTTAATACAAGTGCATTCGATTAAAAATGTGCCTTATTAGAAGAGTACTTACAAAATAAACTATACAAGTATCAACTATGAATGTACATACATATATGGATCAGCTATCGCAGGATCGGAACGAGATCGACTTTCACTCGAAACTGGATTATCACGTTCATATAACGCAGGGCTATTTAAAGTATGGCCCGCACTCATAAATAAATTTTAATGATTGGATAACAAAAATGTAAAATACTTAAAGACACATAGAACTATGGATACTATGCATATGCGAAAACCTCTTTGGTTATACATAATTATACACTAACTCGCTATTTTTTTTGGTAAAATCATCTATTGACAGAGCTAGTTAAAGATTAAAACTATAATAATCAAATGCCTGTTTCTATGCTTCTATATATATTTTGAACACCCCTGACATATAGTTTGATAGGGCAATTGAACTACTTCTCGACATCGTATTATACGAGATCTATATAAGGAAGTATTTCTATTAGATNGTTTGTTTGTTTGTTTGTTTGTTTGAACGCTAAGATCTCTGGATCTACTGGATCGATTTACTTTGTTTTTGTTTTGTATGAAAGCTGCATTCTTCAGAAGTGCTATAGGCTATATAATATTACATTACACATATATACTAATAAATTAAAATACTTTCTAATTTGACATGCAATTTATTCTGTCATGTTAATAACAACCGTCGTCGCTACGCAACCGCGTTCGTTACCGCGTCATTTTGATATTCATCCTTATGAAAATAAATATAATAGGCATTTCATCTAGATTGAAATTATATTCTTATATTTCAAGCAGGCGTAGCCGCGTCCGGGTCCGCTAGTACGGCTATATAAAGAAAATTTACAGACGTGTAATAAAAGCTTAACTGGGTACTTACATAAGGCTCTACATATTTGATTGTTATTGGAAAATAGGTATAAAATTAAATACTTCCTACTATAGTATAACTAGTCATTAGAGTTATACAATAAAGCAGGTAGTTTTGCAGACGGTTTAGTTATCTGTAAATTTGAAATTTTAATAAAATAAAGAATATCGGTTGGGGCAGTTGTGGAGGAGGAGCACAAACGTTTGACTGTAAACGCGACAGGGTGTGGCTTCGACTCCCCCTCGAGTAAATGAAATATTCAATATTTTATTTATTGACTCTGACAACTTAACTCACAATGGCTCCAGGATTCGGTGGAGAGTAAACGGAAGTGCCTTAACAGGAAGTAGATGCCCAGGTTCCATCTACCTAACCTGCTATGTGCAGTATACAGCGTTAAGTTAAAAAATATACAATGACAACACATCGTATCATGAGTATATTTAAACTTATATAAACTCAAGTTAAATATCACAAATATTAATGTAAAATAAGACACCTTATGGCTCAGCGGTTAATATGACTATTATCCGTTATAAATATATATATTATTTATATAAATTCTTGTCAGATTTAAACGTAAGGAAGTAGTTAGAAGCTAATATTATGATTCATTTCCTTAGAATGAGGAAGTTTCCTTTCTTAGTATGCAATAAATAAATAAAATAATGAAAATTAGTAACTTAATGAAAATTTCCACTATTGTGTTAATTAATTATAACATATTTACATTAAAATGTTAACAAGTTAGCAATATAGTGCTAATTCTGTTGCTATAAAGGTCAATGACCTTATAGAAAGAAAATACGTATACATATAGATTTTATATACTTATAACATACATACATGTCAAAAGCTTAAAGCAGTTTAACGCGTAAAACAACTTGATTAATTACTTCTGTAGAGGAAATAAACTAGAATACTAAAAGAAAGTCTTAAGATTTACGTTTAATGAACCGTATGAAGTAATTAAACTTATAATTTGTTAATGATGTCCTTATAGTAGCTGAGTTTTGTGCCACTGGAGAAGCCCAGGTCCAGGAGAAGACGAGAATAGGCAATTTTAATTGCTACAAATCTTTAATACAAGTTTTACATTCGATTAAAAGTGTGCCTTATTAGAAGGGTACTTACAAAATAAACTATACAAGTATTAACTATGAATGTACATACATATATGGATCAGCTATCGCAGGATCGGAACGAGATCGACTTTCACTCGAAACTGGATTATCACGTTCATATAACGCAGGGCTATTTAAAGTATGGCCCGCACTCATAAATAATTTTTAAAGATTGGATAACAAAAATGTAAAATACTTAAAGACACATAGAGCTATGGATACTATGCATATGCGAAAACCTCCTTGGTTATACATAATTATACACAACTTTTTTGCAAAAACAGCTAAAATTATAACAATCAAGTAATAATTGTAGTCTTATATTACTTACGTATAAAAAAATATTAAAATCAATGCCTGTCTCCATCTTCTATATACATTTGAACACCCCTGACATATAGTTTGATAGGGCAATTGAACTACTTCTCGACATCGTATTATACGAGATCTATATAAGGAAGTATTTCTATTAGATATATACCTACAAGTATTATTTGCTTTAATTAAGATGCTCACAAAGTTGTTTCTTGTTATTCATTAATTACTTTAATTATATAATACTGGTTGATACTAGTTTAGATATAATTAACAACATATATTAATTAATTATTAATAAAAATATTTTCTTTCTAGCCTAATCCTTCCTACCAATTCGGTTTCGACGTGAACGACGATCAATACACCAACTACCAGAACCGTAAGGAGCAAAGAGACGGTGACGTCATCAAGGGCTCTTACTCTGTAGTCGACAGCGATGGCTTCGTAAGAACTGTTACTTACACTGCTGACCCTAAAGAAGGTTTTAGGGCTGAGGTGAGTTATTATAAATTTTGCTTTTTAATTCATAATCAATGCTCTGAGATATTAAAATAAATTATGTACATTGATGCTTTACTTTTATGAAATTGCATTACAGTGTAAAAAAAGCTTTCTTGACAGAAAAAATCAAGATTTTGAGCAGGTTTTAAAGCTTCTTTCTTTAATTTAATACTACTTTTACAGGTTTCACGTAAACCCACCGACATCGTAGTAAAGATCCCCACACCCAAACCTCAAATTCAGCAACAGCAGCCCCAACCCCAAATACAGCATCAACCCCAAATTCAGCAACAACTCGCTCAAAGACAACAACAACAACAACAGCCTCAGCAATACTATCGTTATGAATAAATAATCTGAATATAATATACACTCTTACATATTAGGACCAAAATCTAAATATTTTACTGTCGATTGTCGACTTTTCTTCCTACATCTTTATAAAAAATTAAATGTTATATTTTCTCTTCATCAGTCAACCTCGTTTGGATAAAAATTACGACAATAACAAACACGAATATATTTCAATTTTTTATTCTCATCTTAGACTTAAAACATTAGGATCAAATTCAAAATATTTTTTCTTTATCGATATCGTTTTCTTTCATCTGCAATTATCTAGGTGGTAGATAGAATTTAGTGTTAAGACACTCCATTCTCCATTAACTGGAACTTTAGTGACATTTGCTTAACAGAAATTGGTCCTTCGAGTGTGATGTCGTTATTGTCTATAATTGGCTTCTAGGAACTTTTTCAATATAAAAAATAATACACGTGTTACCGATATATGTTTAATAATTTTTATTTTTTTATTTGTTAGATATCGTAGACTGCCAATTGTATACAAATTGTAGTGTAAACGTAGTTTAGTTAGATGTGTTATTGCGAACTATTAGCATAGGATTTCGATTCTAAGTCCCACTGAATGTAAAATGATTTAAATAAATTTTTTATTATTTATTTTTTGTGTTTTACTAAATACCTAGACCTACCTACCTAACTAGTAGCTATTGTCAAGCAATTTGGTATTAGCAAAGTTATTAAATATGGTTTACCTAAAAAGTTAAACTGAAAATGTTTTAAAGGTGTTAAAAAAAATATTACTAGGATTTTTCCGTTAGATTTGACATTTTACTCAATTTTTGAAGGACAGTTTAAGAATAAAATATTTTGATATTTTAATACTACTGTTACTTTTAGATGTAAGTTGAAGTTAAAAAAATCTATGAATATGTTTTTGCTATTACATATCGTATTTGGTTTCATATCAAAATATTTTTGATGATATCAAAAAAATAACTACTGTCTATGAATAGCAATCAATCAATATCAAAATAATCTTTACTTGACTAGAGCTTTAATATCAATTTTGGATCGTCCGTTAAAACAATTAACTATTTGTTAAAAATATGTAGGGTTGTTGTTTCGATATATAATTGTGGAAATAAGCAACTGAAATAAATTTTTTTATGTTTTTTTTTATTTTTATATTTATTTATTCGTTGCTCTTTGTCACAGTACGTAATAAATATACATACACATAAAAATAAATTAGAATATTATAAGTTAACAATTATATATTCAGTCTGTATACAATAAAATATAGTAACTACAAAATAAATGATAAAAAATAATATTTTTCAGTTATTTTCTAATTATTATATTGGTATATTATAATATTGATTCTTACGATAAAAATAAATGCTTGGCGTCTGATGTATTTATTATATTTTTCATATTAACATTTAATAATAGTATCCTTACTACGTAGTATTTTTTAAATTACTGTATTTTTTATTACTGTTTATTTTTCAGCCACAAAAAGGTAAAGTCGTAGATTGTTTACTGAAATATTTGTATTATAAAAAATTTTAACTGACGTTCATTAATTGGGCATATAAATTGGACAAGCTCCTGCTTTATAAAAAAAACAAATGTTAAGGTAAAAAACCAATAAAAATCACATTTAAATTTCTCTAACAAATCAATTCATGACTAAACTAATCCACTAAATTAAACTAAACTAGGCCTACAAACACATCCGGATTCAACTAATACATAATCTTGTCCAGTCAGTGTTACCGGCCCTAAGGGAAGTACGAGGAACAAATACGGAACGTACGTTTGTGTGCATGTACCGCGTACTACTGAACACTCACTTGATCTGAAAACAAATAAAAATCATTTATAACACTTCTTTAAGCTTTACATACACTTTTTTAAGCTTCAAGCTAATTCATGCTATATGCGAGATATATCTGGCATATAGCATCTTTGGCAGAAGGATCCTGGGAACTATATTACTAAAGACCCGAACATATTACTTCAAACGTGTATTCCAATCAATTTCTTGTATTTATCTTGTCCAATTTAAACATTTCCACACGATAGAATAATAATATATGTTGTTATGAAACTATAATTTTCCTAATGGGTAGATGTCATGGTGACTTATCTGGTGTAGAAATTGCGAGGGCTGGGAATGTAAAAGCGACGTTTGTGGGTTCCATTTCTTCTCAAAGGAATTAATTATTTTCATTTCCTCGCTCTAGTAAGAAGACAAAGCGCTGTGTCGAGTTTCGTCACTACGCGATAGTTCTGGACGAAAAGTGGGGAACGAAATATCTTAACAGTAGGTTCCCTCTGCCTGTCCTGCTATACGCGGGATCTGTATCTCGCGTGGAGCTAAGAAAATCACCTTTATAACAATATGAAGACAGAGTAATAGATACTCACTCGCAAACCTCAAACACAACTTGCTGCAACAAATCTGGGAACTTCTGCACAATAGTGACGGGCTGTCCCGACGTCAACGACACGCCGTACATGGGGGCTGTAGTGTTGTACCGCGTCCGACACAACCGGGAACCCCCGCACGAGTTCACATTAGCTGGTGGCAGGTCCGGCATTACCGATGCGCGGGCTGTAATGTCATAGTAAAGTTGCTATATAAAAACCACGTGGAATATAAGTGTATATAATATTATCGATACCTTAGTCTAAAAAAGAAATTATTCTTAATACTAGAGTCGGTCCACAACGTTTATGTGAACTTCGCTTATGGAAGGCCCTTGCCATGCTACTTCTATATGCAACCCAAGCAGTAATAGGCAAAGACAACAAAAAATTTAAAACTCAAATTCTGCTGTGTTCACTGTAACAGAATCTGGGAACTGTTATTTTTAGGATATAATTTAGCATAACCAATATTACCGCCAATGAAGTCATAGTTAGGAATTAGCATAAAGAAAATATCTTTAAAAAAACAATTTAGTCCCCACATTAAGTCTGTCCACCCGATATAAGATACGAATAAAAAAGATACTTAACATCTGCAGCACTATATCGACGATAAAAGAAATATCTTTAAACAAGTTAGTGATAATTATTCTGGTGAATCAGATGTTACATTTGAAAACGGTACCCACTCGGGCAGTGCTCGACGTACCATTACAATTATGTATATTTATTATGGGTCGACGAACTCGTTTAATATCAAATATACTTATATTATTTTTTGCATTGAGATACTCATGTTTGTTTTAAGATATAACATTATTTATACTGTTTGGAAAAGAGAAGGTTACTTGTTTGATTCTCGTAGACGTTATTTTTTTATTACAATAATTTTAATATCTATTTATCATTAGTCAATATTAAGAACAACTGACAAAAATACACCTATACTAGGCACTTTTGTAAACATTTTTACATTAAAATCACAGTAAACCGATCTGAAAACATTTCTATTTTCACAAACATACTAGCAAATGCTATTCAATACTAAATATCAACACGCAATTTCAATAGATTTTATTAGGTGTACTTGATTATACAAAATATCCCTCATAATTTAAATAGCAATGTCAATTTTGACATTAATTACTGCTATTACGGAACGAACCGTAATAACATTATTTATTACTTTGTTCGCAATTATATAAAAAGCTTAATAACTTTGTAGCTGGCTAGCTATAAGGAGCCGGTTTTCAAAATGAGCTTCTCTTAATGTTACGTAGAATAGTATAATAAAAACTAAGGTAAAAGTAGCTTATTTACTATCTAGACGTCTAGAGTATACGTAGTGTCAACATTTATCTATATATCTAAAGGTGCGAACCTTTAGATATATAGATAAATAAATCAACAATTAACTTAAATAGAATTTACTACTGCATCATCTAAATTGTTTATTAAGCCTAATTTTTGTACAAAAACATAATTGTACAAATATTTATTTGTCGTTTTTCAAAACTTGATATATTTAAAAGGTCAATATAATTCAAAATGTGCGATATATTTACTTAAGTAATATTGCAGGCTGTCTCTTATCTCCATTAAGGTCATAATCGGAATTGATGCATATTTGACTTAAAGTTACAACTGTGGGATCGAATTTGAAGTCAGATTGTACCACCCAGCACATTTGGAAGATATATCCCTCTTTGAAAACCGTCCAAAGAGGCGCTGGTTCAATTCCCGTTCAAATTTTTATACGTTTTCTTGATAAGTATATTTCAAGAACCTTACCAGTTCTATTTCCGCTCGAAGATTTTGTTCCACTCTCGGAATATCCTGCATGCGCGTTCAATAAAGCCCGTCTCATGAGAGCCGGGTCGAGTACTCGCGCCATTCTACCTTGTCTCGTCTGTCCCCATGAAGATTTTAGTGCTCGGTTTACGAGATGCCTAGAAACAAAAGGTTAAAAATAAATAGTGTAGTTTTTCGCTTTACAAATAGTAATTGAAATCTGAGAAGAATCAAAGTAAAATAAGAAATGAAAATATGTATTAAATATTTCTTTTTCTGAAGTGAGAATCGAACCCACAACGTGACGCGTTTATACTCGTAGTGGTCGTACGTTACGTCTTACGTGTTTTATCTTATACCTACATGTTTTTCTATAACAAATGACTGACGGAGAAGTACATTTTCCTATTGTGTCAAAAAGAAATATATCGCCCTCCATTAAAAAAACCTTTTTTATAATAATGAAGTACCTAATTGTTATATTGCTCAGCTTACAGACCGCCATATAAAGTAACTTTCTCATCAATCACTATAGACATATAGATAATGTTTGCTAATTTCTGACATCTACCGGAGTTAATAGAGATTGGCCACAAATCGAGCACAAGCGTGTACTTAGCTATTACCAGACAGATACTAGACATTATTTTCAGCAATTACCAATAGATGGCGCAAAAACAATTATCCCACGCCCTAACTGAACCTACACAAAAGGAAATGGTGCTAATTTTGAAATTGCAGATGAAATTACATAAAACAATTCAGGTTTAACGGTGAAATGGGAAATCTCTCACGAATGTGTAAAACGAGGATAAACGCTTACATCGAAATTAACGGGACTCGAATTTCCTATAGCTGCACTTGCTAGCTCTTTTTTTGTTTTAACTGTATAATAAACAATAGTTTAATTTTTACGTACCATCATATTGATAGGTTTAATAAAAGATATATATTTTGATTTTATTTATTATTTACGTTATTTTAATGTTAATCGAGGTATCATCGTCATCCATACCTTCATCGTCATTAGCAACTTTTTCCAATTTGATAAAGCTACAGGACGGTATTAATGATTCTTCTAGCAACAACTGATCTGGATTTTTTCCCGATTCCTTCTCTTCTAAAGCTATTTTTAAATCTTCTTCGGTAATAATATGATCGTACTCGTTTTTACCCATAAATGTGGCTATTCCTCTTTTTGGATTATACCCGAAAACAGATTCACTCGGAGTACGATAAATATCAACGTTAAATGTATTATTCAATATGTATTGAACGTATTTGATGCCACTATACCACATTTGCGACTTATTATCTGTGCACCAATCGCGTAGGAGTTTAAGTATATCTTCATTAGACTGTCCTTTAAAACTATATTTGTTTTGTGCAGCATCACCAGTTACAACTTTAATTTCAGGAAACATAGAGTACATTCTTCTACATATTTGTTTAGTTACGGATATTCCGTTTTTTGATCAGAAGTCAGAAAAATTTCCAACAAAGCATCGACAGATTCATCTATATTGATACTCTTTAAAGCCTTCAGATGAATAAATTTTGTTACAAAGTTTCTGTAAACCATTAAATACTTATAATTATCTCGAGAGACCGTCGAGACATCCAATATGTCCATTTGTCCTCTGGAAAACAGCTCTGGATATATTTTAGTATCTTCTATATTCGTCACATCGCTTTCGGACATATAAACTTGATTATCAGATTCTAGAGGATCTGTAACTGCTTTCTGCGTGATGTCAGTATTGGACACATTTTCTTCATCTTTTCTGTCCGGCATATCCGAAAGCGTATAGATCCTACTACGCTTGACGACTTTATTTTTACAACCTTTACATAGTGACAAGTAAAGCATGACAATTTCTGTCGTAATATTTTTGTATTTTGGCTTTATAGCATACATTAAACGCGTTCTACCGGCATGATTCATTTTTAAATGGTACTCGCGTATAATGTCATAAATGTCTTCCATTGCAACAAAAAGTTGCCTTGTTTTCTT
>JAKRZM010000425.1:174557-219843 GCA_036379175.1 Heliconius cydno galanthus | reverse complement strand
AATTGTATGATAAAATAACACGCAAAATAAATCTGATACAAACAAGAAAAAATAACGACTGCAATATTTTTTTAAGCTTCATTAGTTTGCGGTATCTCGCATTTTGCTATAAATACGGGTATATGTACATACCCTGTTCTACACTTTTTTAACAATTTTGAGGATATTCTGTTATATTATCTTACTAATTTAAGTAATTTGCAATGCAATATGTAAAAAATGCAATTGTCCACAGCGCGGCTGCTCCATACAGTTACTATTTATTATGCCTATAAAATAAGACGACAAAGGGAACTCTGTAACGTGCCACGAGAGCTTCTGCTTTACTGAATATATTATGTAATACCTAATATGATTTACTCTGATATTCACAATTATTATAAAACATATGAAATTTAAAACAGATTGATTTCTTAAAATCAGACTTTGATTTACTAACATTTTTTATAGACTCATAACTGTTCAGTTTACTTGTGACACAGATAATTAATACAAAATATTTAATAGCAAAAGTCGATATAAAAAAGTTACCTACTTCTCTAAGTACATTAAAAAATAGTATTAACTCTTTAAAACTTTTTAATAACAGTAATTTTAAAGTTAAATATTGGAAGTCCAATCTCTTGTTAGAATAGCCTGAAGTATAAACAAAACAATAAAGCATTGATACTTGATAGTCACGCGAAAAGTAATCGTGAACAAGACCAGGCGGAATGTGTGCCGTGGCCTAATAACATAGTTCTGTCGAAGTTAAGTTTCCACGCCCGAAACAATGGGTACCTGTCCTTACTGAACTATCTACTATAACTGGTCCTAGACTTCCGTGCTAAAATGGGCAAAAGCTTCCTGAAGATGGCGTAAAAGCTTAGATTCTCAAAACACAATTTGTTTTAAAACAAAAACGATTTATAATTTTTATTAAAGAAGAGCCAAGGCGAGGTAATTTATTATATTTCTGTTATTGTCTAGATATATTATCTATGTATTTCTATTTTTACTTAACATTGAAATAATTTATACAAATCTTGTATAAGCTATTGTGAATTCATTCTCAAATTATGCATTTTCGACATTTTAAATTAGATTTATTCCCTCAAAATAATTATAATTTAATTTTAAAAAAATACACATATTAATATTGCCGAAAGGAAAAAGTAAGCTAGTGATGTGCAATGAATCGTAAAGGCCCTCAAGAAGAAAGTGCCAGTGTCGTTTTCTGGGTCAAGTGTATGTGACATGTCATTGAACTGTTAGAAACTCGGATGGGTGTCAAGTGTATACAATTAAATTTGTGTGTTTACGACCTCACCTTGTGATTGCTATTGTTTTGCTTTCTAAATCTATTAAATTTTATTATATATTTTAACCTTAACATTTATTATAGTCACGTATAATTTTATTTACTTTACGTTTCGTTAGAAGTTACTATGGCGTAGTTAAATTGTTTAACTGGGTAATTATAGGCTTAAGTGATGACTCGACAAAATATATTTATTTTATGTGAGAAAAATTCCAAACAACCTTAATATCTATAGATTGGAGGGAAGCGGATAAGGGAAAAAATTATGAGGTCACTCGTGATGTCTCTAAAGTACAACACACTCTACGTTAAGGCGAACAAAGATAATAAAAACAAATATTAGGAGTTTATTTACTACGTTTTTAACAGCAATTGTTAATAAATATGATGAATAAATGGAATATTTAAATATGAAGACTTTCAAAACAAGGGTAGATTACAATAAATATTAAAACAGTTTTAGTATAAGAAACTAATTATGTAATTTCCTTCAACAATAGTGGGAATTGTTTGCGCAATGAATTGACAAGAGGATTACGATCTCATTACTATTCCTGTATCAAAGTCTCTACTGAGTAGAGTAATAGTTATGTACAAAAGTGAAAATAGTATAAAGAAAAAGCAGCGAAAGTGTCTAGCGGTCTCTGATGTCCATTGTATGGATGGCACGTCTTGGGCGACATTTTTGGTCCCCGGATTCCACAGAATAAGATAACTCTGCGTCATGATAACGGATTTTACGATATTTGCTCAGGAAATTTAGCGCATATGCGGTTAGTGCAGACGTTTTGGTCATTCATTTAGAATATGTAAATGATATGTAAATTTTATTTCCGGTTAAAATAAGCGGTATTTTTAATTAAGAACTTGAAATAACTAAAGTTAAACCTGAATTTTGACATCTCTGTAAAATACACGATTCAAATAAGTCTTAGTTTTTACTTCGTGAGTCTATAAAATACATATACATATTATAGAACATAAAAGAAATATATATATTTTAATATTTTGTATTCATTTACAATCACAACGAGGACAATAAAGTTAAGGATTCTCCTTAATTTATAAGCTTATTAAACTGTAAAAATATTACAAAGTTAAAAAATCATTTAAAACAATAATTAACCGGATTTACCACAAAACCGGCAGAGAAACCTTGCCACGCTTTAATACTAAGACGTTTAAAGTATATCCTTTTTAGCTAGATTATCTGTGAGATGCAATTTCATGATTGGCAAGTAATAGTATCTACAGAGTCACGGTCAGTAACCTTTGACTAATGACACGTTAATGCTTAGACAGAGAAGAACGCGTGTATAACAGTAAACTGATGATAACTCCACCCGCAGTTTCATACCTTTTTTCCTATCTCCCTGAACCGTTCGCTCCAAATGCATAGCCAATGAGTCAGTCAACCATATAGCAGAAGCTAGATGGTGAATTAAAATTCAATAGAAATTCTATGTACGAACCAACACAATTTATATAATTATGATAAGCTTATAATTTTTAAAGAAAAATTGTTTCTGCTACTAACTATGTTTAATGTAAAAGTTCTTATGTAGATGTGACATAAAAAGTAGAACTTATCTATTTTCACTTAAATTTCAATAAATTTAGAGGATATGATTGTTTGTTTTACTTGCTTAAACTCTTTTAGAATTTCGATAAACATGAACTAACTGTAGTACAGTTTAAAAAAGTCTTATCATGTTAAATGAAAAAAAAATACGATAAAACTTAAACTCTAAATAAAAGGCATTATTATTTTAAAATATATGATGAAGTTATTGGAAAAAATATCTTAATAAAAAAAATTATAAAAAATAAATTTTAATTTTAAAACAGTGTGAAATAAAAGTAATCATACAACAAATAAATTATATTGATTTAATCTAACAAAACTTTTATTTCATATAAACTTTAAAAAATCTTATTATAAAATCCCTGTTTTCTGATGATACTTACCAAATAAAAATAGACCAATGAACTTTTCAGGCACATTTTGTATATTAAACAGTTATAATTACACTAGAGAAACAATTTATTAACGCGGCACACTTTTACATGCAAAATTTTGTCCAAATGTGAAAATGATACATTCGCGTTAGTGGAAGGGCGTGCGGTCGGCGCACTGCCCGTGCAGAGGCAGACAACAAGTGGTGTTCAATGTTCATTATAACGGGAGTTCGGCCGGGAGTACTGAGTGCGGGCGCGGGCGCCTACTTTGCGGTAACCAATCTCTCTTATAAGAAATTCAAAATTAGCGCCATCTATTCAAGTATGACGTTGACGTTTGTGTACATACCACGAATGATACCGGTTTTGACTTTTTGACGTTTAGCCTTTGCCTACTGATAAAGTGACAGCTTTCAACTTGAAATTTACACTAGTCTTTGACATAAAAGAAGCGAAACAACATGGCCGCTTGGCTCGGTGACAGCGGCTTTTCAAAAATTGATACACAAAACAATTTAGATAGTTTACTAGGTGACAATTTTCATTTAAATTGCAATATTAACTCTAAATCGTCCGATATATCTCCTAGAGATTTCCCCGAACCTAATTGCGTCGAAAAGCTCTTGGACAGTGTGACGTCGGATATCAAAGTATCTCCCAAGGACAAAACTGCGGATTCTCGAATTGAAATAGTATCGTAAGTTTAATTACATACATTATGTATGTGATGATATTTTCTTTGCTGTCATAAGAAGCTTCTATCATGCGCGAAAACTACTCCGATTCTTAAGCGATCAGCTGTTTGTCAACATAATCACATTTCTCTTTCATACTTATGAAATGTTATATTTGTGATCCTTATCCCTCGAATTCATTTTTGGGCATTCTATTTTGGTACATTACCATCACGATGCGGTTTGAATATCCTAATTTTGTGTTCTCTAATGACTTGGATATATTCTTAAGTAATGATTAGAAGGTAACTGATACCTTTCTACTAAAGTTCGTAAATGGATTATTGGTGTTGTATTTTAATTATAGTTATAATTGAGAATTTAGCCATCATCATGTTACACTTCATAATAAACTAGTCACTTATTTACAAATAGATCTGATTACCACTAAGCTTTATTAATATTGCATGGCCAATTGTATAACAGAATATTATTTTTTGGTAATAAATTGCTTTGTAGAAGTGATAATGAAAGATTGCCTGATGTCCCAACATCAACTATTGAACTACCAAAAGCAGCCATGGACAAAAGCAAAAGGAGAGTGGAGGACAATAGTGCTAGATACAAATGTGAATATGAAGGCTGTGAAAGAACATATAGTACAGTGGGAAATTTACGAACCCACATGAAAACACATAAAGGTAACCTATTTATTATTATTAATGCTTTCTAACTAGAAGAGTTATGAGTTTGTTTTTTACTTGGATTGTTATTTTTATTTCCTCGATTTGGTAACAAGACAGAGAGAGTATGGTAGACAGAGTTCTGCTACTCAACATACAATCTTATGAAAATGGGATATGGGGAATAGTGTTAGATTAGGTTCCCTTGCTTTATGTTTTTTTATTAAAAAATACAGACATGAAAGTTTTTTAACTTTTTATTAAATATCTTTGTTGGTTAAATAGAATCTTTTTAGTGGTACCTCTATTATAATATTTACTGTTCATTCTTATCTCATGTGCTAAGATAATCTTTAGTGTTATATAGTAAAGATAAATTACTCCTAGATCAAGTCTTTAAACTCAAGATATATCATACATATGTCTATGTGAAAACAAAATTATTAAAATATTAATAGTTTCAAAATTGTGATCATATTTCAAATAAATAGTTTTTACACCTCTGCACATATCAGAGGGAGAATATGAAAATAATTAATTCTCTCAAGTAGATATCAAAACCATAACTATTGTTTGTCTAGTCAGATGGTGTCCCATAAATAATTAAAGTAAGAAAAATGTTTTATTTAAAAAAAAAAAAAATCCTAATGAGATTAGTTCATTCAACAAAATAAAATCTTCAGCTTTGTATACAAAGCATATTTCTTTCCAATCTCATGCTATCCCATATTAAAAATAGTGCAAAAACAAACTATTTATATAAAAAAAGCTACTTTTCATGTAAAATATGATTTTTATTCTCTTATTTACAGGTGAATACAGATTTGTATGTCCCATGCAAACTTGTAACAAAGCATTTCTAACGTCATACAGTTTAAAAATACATGTTCGGGCACACACTAAGGCGAAACCTTTTGCATGTAACATAGGGAATTGTAATCGAGCATTTAATACTCTATACAGGTAAGAAATTATTGCGACAGGCACAGGGAATTTAGTAATCCCCACTTTCTTTCATAGTTTTTTCTAAAACACTGCAGAGATGGAATAAAATAATTCACTTCCTCTTATTAGAAATTGAACCCACAACCGTCAAGTTCATAGTTAAATGATGTCCTACTGCGCCAAAAATATCTACATAATTACACATAGTTATTATGTAAATAATCAATTGATTTGGGATTCGCTATCATTATTTGATTTGATAAGCTTTTCCTGTTATGTTATCTATGAATTGGCCTAAAAATTTTGTTTATAAACTATTGCTAATATTTTCATTTCCTTAATAATAATCAATTGAACCATTGTGGGGGCACAGCGTGCGACTGTAAACGCGAAGGTTGTGGTTTCGTTTCCCATTATGGGAAATATTTTCCCCATCTTGGTAACCAGGTAAAGTGCGACCTTAAGTTCCGCCACTTTACACGCAATGCCTTGAATATTTGGGATCGAAAGTGGAGAATGGAAGTGTCTCAATGGGAACAGACTGTCTTAATTGTATTATGAAACAATTGTTTTGTCAAAATACAAAAAAATATACACACAGCAACATTTATTTCCGATCATACCATCATTAGTGAGATCTTTCGGTTAAGATCCATTAGGTTCATTATTTATTTTTATATTTTTATATAATATAATCATATTTATAAAAATATAATCTTTTTAGAAATATTCAATGACAAACTATTGATTTGTTGTCATTTCTTTAGATATACTTTCTAAAACTGCGACAGAACCAATTAACTCCTAAAAATTTTATTTTACGACCAAATTAATATACCGTTTTTTCAACAAGAATCTTAATATTATTTTAAAAATTTATTGGACTGAAACTCTTATTGTAATGATACATAAATAGAAGTGAGATATAATAACAACTTTTTCGTTGCTACTGGAACATGGATGTGACTCTAATCGCAACGGTTGTGGGTTCGAATCCCACTCGGGGGGAATGTAAATATTAACATTTTAATTTCCTCTCTCTGCTAACAAGGCGAAGCGCGACGTTAATTATATTTTTATAATTTATCTGTTTACACACGCAAAAAAAGCTATTTCACAATCTTCTTATTTATTTTTATTCCATTTTAAATTACGTCTTATCTCATTCAATGATAAATATACTATAAACAATTAACCATGTGATATAATATTAGCCTTTCGTTGTTTACATATTATATTAAGAAACCTGCCGCCCACAGAATGAGTCACGGTACTCCAAGGTAGTTTAACGTTTTTTTTCATTCATTTTCATACATCGATTACGCAATACATTATTACAGAATTTTAGAAAATTACCAAACAACATGTCTAAGTAACTTCATGATTTATTTAGCGTTTGGAGTAATGCCAATCCATACTTTACATAGTAATACGTGTTTCTTAGGTTATTGTGATATACGATTATAAGTTCAAGTGTCTTAAGATAAAGTTTCTTTTTAAATAGAATAATATGAGATGTGGATGTGAAAATTTTCCAGCAGCATTTTTCGAGTTATGTCCATTATTTCATTTTGAAATTGTATTTTAAAAATATTATTCATTTTTATTCCACTTATTTATATCTTACATTTAATACCATTATAATGCTGCTACTTTTATGCCTAACCCGTCGAATTCATAGCTGAGATAAAATACTACTGGAAAATTACCTCATCTAGTACGGTAAACAAAGAAATCAGTAGAAATCAAATTGAATGGATATTTGCTTTGAGATTAAAGAACCTATAGTATAAGATGATAAAGCTATATTGTTGATGACATAAGTAGGTACATAAACGAATGGTAAATCAAACACTACTTGAATTCAATATTTATTAAACTATTCACGTTAAGTCTTATGTTTTGATTTCGTTGACTTAGAAGCTTAATTTTTCTGTGCTCCAAAGGACTGTAGGACATAAAAAATAAGATATAAGACATTGGCAGTGGAAAATGTCTCATGTACATGACACGAGACGAGTAGACTGCCAAGTGTGTAGCGATAAATAATGTCACTCTCTTGACAAATAATTAATAAGTATTTTATTTATGTAGACCATTGTTTACACGGGCGTAAAGTTTATTTGACTAGTGAGAATAAATTTTATTGTATTATAATATTTTGAATGACCTAGACATCACTTAAAATATGAAAAAACTACTAAACAAATTTAGATGAAACTTTGCAGTAATATAGTTTATCTTTCAAATTAACACATAGGCTATAGTTTATGTAAAGATTTTGTACAATTTGGCTATAATGTAACAATAAAGTTAAGCGGGCGAGGCCACGAAATTATTTATATTTTTACTTCCCACTTACATCAATGAATATTATGTATCTCTTATATGCCACCAATACATATATCATTTACTTTTAAATTTATTAGAAATTAAAAAAATACATATATTACAAACCTTTTGGATAACTTTCATACTCAACAGGTGAACATTTGAATTTCAGACTAAAGGCACACCAAAGACTACACAGCGGCGACACATTCAATTGCAAAGCAGACGGCTGCACCAAATTCTTTACGACACTAAGCGATCTGAAAAAACACATACGAACACACACACAAGAACGACCGTATAAGTAAGTTGATTTTTTTTCTTTAGTTTTGTCTAGCTTTAGTCTTTTCAAAACATGGAGATAGATTGTTCTTTATAATATTGAAGAGATATTAAAATAAAATTGCTTACCTATTACTTTATATTATATATTTTGTATTACAAAATATCAAAGTGCTTACATTTATTGAAATAAAACATAAAAATGCTATTTTCAAACGCCATCTATTCATGAACACTGACAACAGCTATGTACAGAACAGTCGACGAATCGTGGTCTCTCTGAATTTAGGCTTTCTGAACTTTTGTGTTCATTGTTCACTCAGGAAGAAAATAATGAAAAATAAGAAAAATCCTAAAATCTAGTCTCCGCAGACAATCTACAGCTAACTTCAGCACGGCCACGTCTCCTTGACAGTTATAACCACTATCACCACAACAACACTAACTGACTAAAACTGCACAATTATTGTCAATTCAAAAATATTTAGTTTTATTTAATGACTGACATATTGGTCTGTATTTTTATATAGTTACAAGTTTGATCTAACATAACTGACACCGACTTGCTAGGAGGGCTACATAAAAAGAACCTAGTGTCAAGACAATTTGTGATGAAACTTGATATTGCGCTTCCTTGCCAGGACGTTTTTTGTTTTCAATTTTTGTTTCCCTCTATGGCAGACAAAGAGCCCACTCAACACATTATCTGGAATTGGTTTGGAAAGACCTTTAGGTTCTTTTTTGAAATTGAAATTTCTTGATCTAGGAAATACGAGATTTATCTTTTTATGGTCCACGCATACTAAGTTGGAACGGCAACTCGTACCCAACTTGTAACATCCATTACAGTCGTGGTTACACTGAAGGTACGATTTCTGTACTTATACGTATTGTTCCCATGCGCAATGAAAGTAAAAGTAAATAGCCATTCACATCTAACTTCAGGGCGGCCACGACTCGTAGCCCGTACTATACTAAAATGTTATAAAATAGTAATATTAAACTAAATTGAACACAGATGCGTAACAGACGGTTGCGGTAAATCCTTCACCGCGTCCCATCATCTGAAAGCGCACGCTCGCACCCACTCCGGTAGTCGTCCGTTTGCGTGCACGGAGCCGGGATGCGGGAAACTGTTCTCCACTATCACCAGCCTGAAGGCCCACGCTAGGAAACATCATCAGGTATGCTTGTTCCTCTTATACGGTAGAAACTTGAGGTGTCTGTGTATTTGTGTATGTGTGAGTGTTTACCTCTTTTCTAATTGTATGTTTACTTTGTATCGGGTTTTTAATTATCTATTATTTTAAATCTACAGACTGAGCCCGAAGCGCAAACAGTGGAGGTAGTCGAAAATACAACAGCAAAGCCTCAAACAAATGTTATGAACTGGGACAGTTTATTAGAATCCTTTGGTAGAATAACTACTGAATCTAACTCAACTGATGGTAGCTTAGAGGATATAAACAATGTAAATCTTAATAACACTATGGACATAACCGAACTGCTATTCGATAATGCTACAAGTGAAACCAAATTCGACAATCCAACAGATTACGACTTGAGCAATCTTGAACTTTCGCCGTTTATAGATAAAAATTTGAAAAAGGATCAAGATATATGGGTCGATAAAAGTGAAGTTAAAACAAAAGCGTTGCAATTGGCTTTGGCTAATGAAGTTGAAGTTCAAGCTCCATGGATAGACGTTACAGCGCTAGCGTCCTCTATACAAGAAACACCAGTCAATATAAAAGATAATACACCAGAAAATATATTCACTCTTGCGACTTCAGTGCCAACGCATATGCAAAGTTATATAGATCTTAATTCAGAAATACCCACGGCTAACATAATAAATGAAACTTTCGATTTGGACACGCCCAATATTTTAGATGTTAGCGATAAAGTGTTTAATGATAGCGAACTAGTAACTAATATAGATTCAAGTAAACTAACAGATGTAGAGGAGTTTTTGAAAAATGATGATGACGACGATAGAACGTTGCATACACCACCGCCTAGGGAACAACATAATATTGAAATTAATCCAGCTAATTCAGTTCTTTTTAATACAGATCTAACACTTGAAGACACACTGTTATTCGATAACGAACCTCCATCTAACATGTACGTTGTGAAAACGGAAAATATATTTGGTAAAAAAGCTAAAAACGCCTTAGAGCAAATAGCCTCGGATGCTGGTATTTGTTCTTGTAGCGATTGTAAATGCGATCCGAACAACGGTGAGTGTAGAAATTGTCACGAACAAAAGGAAACTTGTACCGACGACAAGTGTTCGTGTATTGATTGCAAATGTAATCACGCCGAAATGAAATGTGCCGTTGGTTGCGGAAAAGCGACGGATACTAAAAATAACACGTTTTTACACTACCACAAACGTCACAACGAAACTAATTTAGAAGAATTCGGTGTTTATACACACGAGTGTGATGAAAGTTTTCCGGAATTAGTTAAAAATATTAAGTGTTCATGTAGTAAAAATGAATGTGGTACAAAAGATACAATGGATTCTAATAAAAAATCGTGTTGTGTGACAATATGTTTCAAAAAATTGGAAGCATTCAAACAGTTTTTAACGGATACGGAATTGATAAATGCGCTTAAAGTTAACAATTTTAATGTAACGACGACATAATTGTATTTATTGTTGAGTATATGTATTTTGCATTTAAATTCGTACAAAACGTTGAAATTATATTTTTTAGGTCTATAATTCATGGAAATTTTGTAATACGTATTACATAGTTTTATGACCAAATGATACTTTTTTTATGATATTTATTTGTTATATACAATGTTAATATTTTCATGAGAAGTGCTAGTAACTTCATATGTAATTTGTAACTCCATATGTTATGATGTTTTGGTGCTTTTAAGAGTTTTAAATAATTATATTTTGAATATTATGAATAAAAAATAAACTTTTACCACTAGTTCTACTAAGAATTAAAACTTACATATTTTGATATTCTTATAAAAAAAAGGAAACTTTACTTAAATAAATTAAACACTTAAATCTAAATAAATTATAAAACAGTTTATAACATTCAAATTGGTTCACAAAAGATACATCTTAGAGGACATAAAATAGAAATAAAATAATATCAAAGATTAGGGATATCAAAGTTCAGACACAAAAAGATAATTTTTAACATATATCAAAACAAAATATAAATTTATCTATTATATTACTCTGATTGAACTCAAACTTGTTGATATACTACCAAAGAGCAGGATTTCAGAATTGTTGTATTTGAGAAACAAAAAAAAGCAAAATGGCCAAAATAAAGATAGAATTAGAAAAAAATATGCAAATGTTCCTTTTTCTGGTTATTGTTTATAATACTGGATTTAATTATAATCTGACTTCCACATTAGATATCTTATTTATATGACAAAGCTACTTAAGCGGAAATATACTTAATCTACAAAATTACCTATGGTGCATTTTTTTGTACTTTTGTAATATTTTTTTAAGTTTCTTAGAGAAAATAATACAATTGTCTATATAACATAATATGATCACATAAAAGTCACAAAAATATATGACAATAATATTAAAGTAATTAGTTAAGTAATTTGAGAAAAATAATATATTTGCATTACATAGGTATTAGATTGTTTACAATTTCTTCTGAGCTGTTTATATTTATTTGTCTGTCTTATCTGTGGTATAAAAATCTTTGATTCTGTCTAATATAATATGAAAGATATTTAACTAAATGAAATTTTTGCTTTTATCTGGAAAAGAACAACTGTTCGGTTTGTTGCCAGCTCTTTTCAGCACTACTGCCTTTTGAGTCAGTTGTAATGATATGTTCATTTGACGATTTCTAACATGTTTCCAGAAGTCTATTAAAGTAAAGAATTTTTATAAATGTTATACATTTGCTTTATATATGTTACATAATACCTCAATCAGTCGATAATATTGAAGTTCTGTTATTGTAATTCATTGTCAAGTATGATCAGTCAATTACTCATCAATTCATATGCAACATGTAATATCAGTCTGATATTACATGTTGTTAATACAAGTACAAGTACTTTTTATTCT
Source organism: Heliconius cydno galanthus (assembly GCA_036379175.1). NCBI lineage: Eukaryota > Metazoa > Arthropoda > Insecta > Lepidoptera > Nymphalidae > Heliconius > Heliconius cydno. Next base: position 207,591 of record JAKRZM010000425.1, on the reverse strand, counting down.
TTTTTCTTTTACATATATGTGTATTTAAATTATAAAATCTTGAAGTGCCTTCTTTAAACAAATTTTTGATATTATATGGAAAGTGATGCCTCTATGGTGCCATGTCTTTTTATATACCTTTTTAAATCATTTAATATATTTATATATTGTTATTAAAATAAAATAAGTGCCTTATGTTGTTCTAAATTGTAAGGTTGTACAGTTTAAAAGTAAATGAAATTTTATATAAATAAGTAAGCAATAATAAAATAAAATGCTGTTAATTTTCTAGTCCAAGTAACAAATAAAAAGCTTTTTGAATATTATGTGTTTTATTATTATTTCTAATACAGAGTATATTGAGATCGCTGACACGTTAATTATAACATTCTGACATTCTAATAAATTTCAAGTAGCAAAATGTTTATCATATGAACATAGATATACTGTAAAGTATAAAACAGTCACAATTTTCTTGGACATAATAATTATTACAATTTATGAGATATTATCTTGTAGTTGTTTCATATTTTTTTTTATTTAGTTTAAGATTTTGTGACATTCATTACACATGAGAAAAAGGGTATAGATAGATTGTCACACTGACGTTACAAGTGACTCTATAAGTTTTGTGAACTGACAGACTTATACATACCCTGGCGAAGTGATTTTGTGCTCAACTGGCACGCTCGGAACACCATAATAGAAAGAACAGAACAGAACAGACTTATACATAACACATTTACACCAGGTAATTTGGGATGTGTCTCAGTGAATAAGCTTCAAGAGCATCGCCTAGGATTATACCACTATGGCCACATTGCCTAGAATATATAGGAAAGAGTGCCTTGTTAGTCTGCCACAACACACAGAAGAAGAATCCTCCTCCAGAATTCAGCAGAAAGTCTGTCTTAACACTAGTTTCTCACTGTGTGCAGGATCCAGTGTGACACTGATATAAATGCCTTGTTAGTGATGCCCAAGGAAGTGATGGCTGGATGTTGTAATGTAACATGCACAACAATAAACTAAGCAACAAGGATGTTGATAGTTGTGCAAAGTGAAACAGATTGTATGAGAAACCAGACCCTGGCAACAAATTCCGATAGAAGTTGTGAAAATGTGTAAATATTCCTTTCAGTTTTTTTAACAGAGCACAAAAAAGTATTCATTAACTACAAGGCTCCATCAATTTCACATTTATATACTTAAAAATAAGTAAAATATAGAAGTTTGCTTAAATATAGCATAACACTGAGATTCTAATTACGATTAAAAATTTTTTAAAGTTATCCATGTTTTATTTAACGTCGCTTCTTTTTGTCGTGACGCCTGGCTCGGGAAACAGTGGCTCGATGACCAGGTGATGATTGTTCCGAGCTACATTCATCGCTATCAGTGTAGGCCTAAAATTAAAGTAAGTTTAAAAAAAAATCTGATGCTTGTGTTGAAATTAAAGGAAAATAATTAAGTTTTTTTTATTCATTATTAATTTACATGTGTACCTTTTCGTATGGATGAGTTTCGCTTTGTTCATCAGTTAATGTTACGCATGCCAACAGACAAATCAACTGAAATGCTGCGCCAATGTATAGGCCATATCGGATCACAGTGCTCATCATGTCTTCGGCGAAAATTTCATTTGGTATCATACTGTTAAATACTCTTTAATTGTTGAAAGCTTATGTTTTAATAGGTTATCCCTTTAGTGAAATTTTTCTTTCAGAAATCACCGGTTTTAGGTTTCAGTTTTTTTTGTTTAAGGGTTGATCAATACGCCGAAAACCAAAGCAAAAAACAAAGCATATATGTCAATGTCAGCCGTAAAGTGTAAACCACAGAGAAGACATAGCCTGAATTGGCATTTACAATATAGGTTATATAGAAATATTTAAATATAAATAAATTAAAATTATTACGGTACACTAAATAAAAAAACATTTCATATTACAACTTGCCTGACATTTTTGAGAAATGTGTAATAATAAAGCTAAAAAATGGTGATTAAGATATGTTTTTAACTTTAATGAATTACGATCATGTAATAAGTTACAAGAGATTACTTAAAGAATTATATTGATAATCAGATATAAATAATAGGCTTCATTGCCTGAACAAACTATTAAAGACAGCCATTTTCAAGTCATCTGGGCTAAAAAATTTAGGAACATATTATGTGTGAATTTGTGTTCATCATTTCTTCATCGAATGTTGCGTCATACTTTTTTTCGTTTAATTAACTACACTTCCACACGAATTAACAATCGCTATTCATATACATAGTTGTGTGCATTAATTACTTATGATTTTAATTATTTACGTGAAAGCCATGAAATTAACAATTTCTTAAATGTAATATTTTTGTTTTCTCGTAGATTGAGTACATTGTGTAGTTGACAAGAAGAAAATTACTTTTCCAATTTTATAATGAACCAATCTTATATCCGTTAATATGAAAATAACATTTACATGTAAATATCGACCTTTTTAGCTAAGAGTTTTTTTTTATTTTTACGGCTTAGGTAGGCCCTTCGTTCCCCACTTTCCATTGAATTCTTAAAGCTTAAACTCTGGAATTCTAAAACTTAACACTTTGCCTTTGTACCAAAGCGAGTACAGAAAAATATAAAATATGTCGTCATTTTTATAGGCTAATTGCGATGCGATTAAAATTATTTCTGATTTAATTTTTAGCTTTAGTAGTGTTAATTACAGTAATCACAATATCAGCAAAGAAACACAATCGTGCTTCTGTAATCTGGTATAACGATTCTAGTGGGCAATGGAGGAAATACAATAAAAATTTAGACTTTAGGGGGAGTCTAAGAAAATCATTTTTCGTGGTAAGTGATGAATGTGGTATACCTAAGTATGACGAAAAAAGATAATTTAGGTAATAAAGAAATAGAAAGGTAAATGTAAATATTGAAAAATGTGTTATAAATTGTATTCTCTCTTTGGCTTATAAAAACCTTCCCTTACCTTGTTGGTAACACCAACAAAAAACCTAGTTAAACGCGAGTCGGAGTCGTCCATCGATGCTATATGCTAGTTTCTTCTTTTTTAGCGTTCCGGAACCATAAAAAAGAAGAAACTAGTATATTAGGATTTCAATATAACTCTATAAGAACATTAGTATTATTGACTATAGAGCATTTCAATGAATTCGAAGAGGAAGAGGTGTAAATGTGTTACGCTCAAATCTTTGTACGTTTCAATTTATGTTTTTCATATACTGTGGAGATAAAATTTTAATAAAATCAATGGAATAAGATATAAATATGATCAAAAGTATCGAAAGTGCGTTTAGTGGTAACGCAGTGTGCACGACTAACTTTAGCTTCACACTGTATCCCGCATATAGCAGGGTAGGCAGAGGGAACCTAGGAACCTAATTAAGGCACTCGTTTCGTTCTCATTAATAAATTTCCATTCCCCAGTTTACGCCGCATTCTGGAGGTATTGCGTGTTGAGTGGCGGAACTTAACGCTGCGCTTGGCATCGTTACTAGAGCTAGGGAATGAAAATATTGAACATTTAATTTCTTCGACAAAATCAAACCCACAATCTATCACGACTATCTTTCTTAGTAGGATACACGCGAAAGATAAAATACAATTTTGTATTATTGTATTTAATTAATGCTATTTGAGGCAAATTTGGGGAAAAGTTGGGAACTGCCTTAATGGGAGTGGAGTGTTTTAACACTAGGTTCCCTGGTTCCTTGTGCCTACCCTGTGCGGAATACAGCGTGAACTTAAAAAATAATTTCAATTTAAGCATAGTGCACTCTCTACACCAAATGACAACACGATTTGTTCACCAATCTCAGTATTAATGCCGCTTGCTAAATTGGCTCTTGGCGCTGAAGGAGCAACCCTAGAAGAACTTCTTACTGCTATTGGAGTAACAAAAAGATCTTTGGTAATATAGAACATAACTTTTATTTTTCTAACTCATTTATCACTTTCTTTAAAATATTTTTTAATAAAAAACACGCGTCAATTAACAAAATGTGTAATATATTCATTCACTTCCTAGTATCAAGGCAAAATCGCGGCGCTGGTTTCCCTCACTCAATAAGTAATGCCTCGAAAATTCGGCTGGAAGTTAGTAACGGAGTGTCTTAACACTAGATCTTCCCTTTGCCTACCTTACTATATGCGGGATTCAACGTAGAGCTAAAAAAATGTATTTCAAAAAGTAAGAAATAATGAAATATTTATATTTCCTCGCTTTGGTAACGAGGTTAAACGGGGTCTTAAGTTCCGCCACCCAACACGTAATGTCTCCAGAATTCGATGGAAAAGGAAAAACCGAGTTAAGGTGACCGGAGTGTCTCAACACTAGGTTCTCAGGTTCTCTCTGCTAACCTCGCTATGTGCGGAAAACATCGTGAAGCAAGCGTGTCCATTCTCCTAGTCCATTAACTATAACGTTCACTAATACTTGTTCTAGATCGGTAATGATTTTAAGCCAATAATAGCAGTTTTGAAGTATGTTCCGGGTGTTAAGTTGGATATCGCCAGCAAGATTTACATATCAGTCAAAACTCATTTACAAAAAACGTTTAGTGATCAAGCGCGGGAAATTTTTGAGTTTTCTGCGGAAAAACTGGATTTTCAATATCCTATATTTGCAGCGCAGGAGATAAATTCTTGGGTAAGTTTTTCCTAAAGACGTCGCTACAAGACTATTCGAAAATAGACAAATTAATAGGATTGCGTCTAGAGCAATTGGGAAATGGAAAATAATTGGTAAAATAATTGGGAATATAGAGCATCGAACCCACAATCATCGTGTTAACAGTTGCACTCTTATCTATATAAATTACATAATTTTCTAATAGGCAAAGTCGCGTTCACTACCAGTAACTAGCAAGGAGATCGATTTTTTTAATCTAGGTATATATATAAAATCGAAAGGTCACTCACTCATCACGAAATCTCAGAAACTGCATGTGTTAGAAATCTCAAATTTTGCATAGGAGTTATTTATAAGACATAGGTGCTCGCTAAGACGGGAATTTGCAATATTCGACTTCTAAGGGGTTGTTTTTGGGGTCGAAAGTTTGTATGAAACTTCGTTATTACAAATGCTAGGAGTCTCAAATTTTGCATAGACGTCACTAGGACGTAGCCATGGAGACAGAAATTAATAATAAGATAGTTCACGCGGGTGAAACCGCGAGCGAGCCGCTAGTTCATATAATTGTACTTATTAACCGACTTCTGTAAGAAAAGGAGGTTATCAATTCGAATGTATTTTTTTTTACAATGACGCTATATATTTGTATATTGAGTATTGACAAACATTTAATATTTTAGGTATCACTTCAAACCAACAGTGTAATAAAAAGTATAATAACTCCAGCTGATATATTGCCTACGACCTCCATGATAATCATTAATGCAGTATACTTTAGCGTAAGTTTTAAATAATACCTAAAGTAAATATTAGTAAAGATCGGTTGTAAGTGCACCTAATGCTTGTTTGTTAAATGTATAGCTTAAAAACTTACGACAATCGAGTATACAAATTTTAAATTACAGGGTAAATGGAATAATGCCTTTGAAAAGATCCAAAGTGTAAAATTTCATGGTCCAAATTCCTTTAAAATATTAACAATGATGACTCGTACAGGATTTTATAATTATACCAAAAGTGAGGCTCTAGGAGCTGAAGTAAGTTAGAATATATACTTTTTTATTGTTCTGTATTTTCTTCTCTTATGTCACTCTCACGAGACTCTTTTCGTTGGTCAACACCATATACTTATCTCAAGATCGCGTGAAGGCATCAAACGAAGGTTCTCGTTGACTTACATCCATGAAACTAGTACCTGAAACCTCCGTGGGCGAGTTTCTATTTTTATTCAAGTTAAAAAGAACTTTTGTGTGAACACACGTTTTTTAGAGAAATACACAACCAAATGGTATAAACCTATAATTACCGTGTGTTGTCTTATAAACTAAACTGAGTTTAGAAATATTTAAATGAGATGGATTATATTATGTAAATCTTACAGTTAATAAAGATTCCTTATAAATGGGAGAGAGCTATATTTATGATAGTGTTACCAACAAGTCGTACAGGCTTGCCGCTGTTACTAAGCCAGTTGAAGATAGCACCTGAAGTGTTGGACGCGGCAATGACTAATATGAGGCCTACAATGACACAAATAATCATGCCGAAATTTAAAATCGAGACGGAATTGAATTTAAATGAAATGTATCAGAAGGTGTGTATAAGAGTTATTTTTGGCAAATATAAAATATAAAAAAAAAGGGCAAGGACAGCATAATGTCAAATCCCTCCAGCCCCAATTTTCTGTTAAGTTTTGGAGGTAGTGCGAATTGAGAGGCGGAACTCAACGCCGGTCTTTGCCTCGATACCAGAAGAAATGAAAATGTTGAATATTTCACTTCGTCGAATGGGATTCGAACCCATAACATATCGCGTTGACAGTTACCCGCTTGGGCCCCTGCGCCACGACGCCTCTAAAAGTGTATAAAGTTATTCTTGAAGCTATTTTAATACGTATAATACTTGTATGTGGATCTAACACACTTGCAAACACATCTCTAGTATTTTTCTATTAATAGAATGATATACTACATAAGTTTTTTTTATATATTAATCTGTAAGTAAATTTAAGAATTCATTTATTTTAGATGGGTGTACAAAAAATGTTTGATGCTCGTCAATCTGAACTTGTTAAAATAGTGAGAGATGAAACACTGTTTGTTTCGAAGTCCAAACATAAAGCTTACATTGACGTCAACGAGTATGGGACTGAAGCTGGAGCCGGTACTGGTAAGTAACGAACACTGAATAAAAAAATATTTGGAAAAACAAAAACTCCGACTGCATAAAAAGAAAATAAACAAGCCCAATAGTTTATTAGGATTAACAGTCGGGACCTCTTTAAATTATGCGGGGTTCCTGCTAATGATTTTATTGATTGAAGAATTACTTATAGATCCCGACTGTCTATCTTATAGGTATCTTAGCGGAACGTAAAGAACGGAGTGGCTCTTAATGTAAATGGAATTGTGTTTATTTTTAAATATTATTAATTTTCAGTATGTCTTTTTGTTCTATTTCTATATATTGTTCTAGGCACAATGACGTCAAAATTAGCTCAACCAGTGGCATTTTTTAAAGCGGATCATCCGTTTTTATATTTCATTTTTGTCAACGGTCAACAACTTTTCTCTGGAACATATGTTAATCCTCAATAAATAACAAATATATACAAAAATTGTAAACAATAAAGAAAAAATTACAGTCTATTCTTTTATAAAATATATCTTGCCACCTCCGAATACTTACAGGGTTATACGAAGTAAATAATTGACTTACTTCAATAATTATCGTAATTACAACATTTTAAAATATATTAACTTATTTTTATTCACCAAACTGTCCTCTATCATAATAAGAATATGCGAAGTGGTTAATATTATGTATTTGTATACTAAGTATATATAAAATATATCTTGCCATACATAGGTACTACAGAAAATATTTTTATTAGTTTACACATTTACCGCCTTTGCCAGAATAGGCAGAGGGTGGCCCCTGGCCCTGAGTCTCGTCTGGTTAAAATGCCTGTTTTTGACTGTCATCACTGGCGCAATTTAACTATTTTATATTCTCAGAGCGGAAAATAGTAAATAATTTTCCCCCAGTGGATATCGAATCCACAAGCATCGCGATATAGTTAGACGATGTACAATGCGCTATGATGGCTTATACAAAATATTTGAATAAAAATTGTAACGCCAATTCAATTAAAAACGAATATAAAAAAGGCATGGACAACAATAAGCCTGTGGACATCCATTCATTTATAAAAAAATATAATTACGAAATATAACCGCTAAAGCATTTGAACTAAATCAATAGTCATATAAGTCCACACAAAAAATGCAAAAGATTATACGAATGTGAAAATAAAAACAAGAATTTCGAATCCTACTACCACATCTACAACACAAGAAGACACTAAGCAAGCTTTTGTTTTCACATCATTCATACATCCTCAAATGATAGTAAAATGAAACATATATACATACTCACATAAATACATACTCAAGTGAAGTAGGGTACAAATCTGCATAAAACATTCCATCAATCGCGCCCTAATGACCCTAAAGCTTTTAAATACCGATTCATCAACATTCATTACTCTCCCAACTTTATTCCCAAGGCGGTATACGTTAATACGCATGCGTTGAAACTTTACAAGAGTTTGTTTTCATTCACCCTTCATCCCCTACTTAGTTGGATGCCAACCGTCGCCGTGATAACATCTTTTCTGATTTAAATCGTAATGTTATAACTTTTACGTCTGTATTTACGATTTGGAAATTTTCCGTAAATATAGTGATTTATATTTTTAATGATTTTTTATGAACTAAATATAAGGTATTTTAAAGTGATCGGATATAAAAAAATGTAAATTTATAATATCAGTTATGGAACAAAATGATGCCCAAACAAATATTTGTCTATTAATTTGTTTGTTGCGAAATCTGTGTATAAATGGAAGTGCATCTTTGGACGTGTTTCTTCATCATCCAGATACAATTGGCGACGAGGACATGTGGAGAAGATCTTTTAAAAAGTAAGTTTTATTTATTTTCCGAATAAGTCTGTCATTGAAATGTTTTATTATCTATTTGAAATCGTTTAAATCTTTATGAAATATTTATTATTCAAGAATAATATTGAGATTTTTTTATTTTCTCTAGCAAATAGAAATATTTTTTAATATTTTCTACTTTTGTTAGTAGTCCTAATTAATATAAAAGAGTACAAATATGTACATGAACCAATATATTTTAGGATCAGATGATAGTTTAACAGAAACAAATCAAGATGGGAATAGACCTCTAGATTTATTGATGAATCATAATGAGGCCAAAGATTATTTTTTACCGCCTGTTTTCCCAAATAATGAAGAAATAGACGATGAAGACGAAGAAGATGAAGATGAACATTCTTACTTAGATTATGATTACGAGAATAAAGAAACTAATTATAAGGACTCACCAGATGTAGTTACAGCAAGGAGTAATAGTCAAGATGTTATACCAGTAGATGATAAAATACCTTTGCACACAACAAAAGATAATTTGCCCGTTTTTCTTTTGGAACCGGAAAATACTTATGTTGTTAAAAACAAACCAGCTACACTTAAATGTCGTGCGGCGAATGCTTTAGAAGTAAGTTAATGGAGTATTCAATTATTTTTTAGATAATTAACAACTTTCATATTGACTTGAACTTTCATTTTTTTTATAATAGCGAAATGACTAGGCATCCTATTGGATTACATTCCCTTAGCTGCTCTAGCGTAGTTTGCATTCCAATCCTGCCATTGCAACATTTTTCTGTCGATATTTTAATTTATATACAGAAAATGTTAGTCCCTGTAAATATCTTCTTACATAGCATTTACTTTGTAAAATAGAAAAGCCTTATAAGAATAATGAAAGATAAGGTTTCTAATGACTTAACTATTGCTAAGCAATTGTTATATTTAACATCACACATAAACTAAACAGTTTTCAAAGTATATTAGTCAGTTTATTATTAATGTTTTGCTATTTTTTAATAGAAGTAATGTTAAGTCATAGGTACAAAGACAATTACTTAAAATACACAGCAACCGAAAAAAATATTTATTCAAGTTAAGTTACGTAATTCTAGTTAGTTAGTTAGTTAATGAAATAGATTTTTTGTGGTTGTGGTTAAAGATAAATTCAATTCAATTTTCATTAAAGAGATAGGCCACTTTTTTAAGAAAGTTATATTGGACTAAAAGCACATTTTTCGAAATACTTTTTTAGGTATACTTCAAATGCAATGGTGTTAAAACACAAGCCTTAAATTTCGAATTCGTTGATCCGCAAACCGGGGTGCGTATTATCGAGNGCTAAGACGGGAATTTGCAATATTCGACTTCTAAGGGGTTGTTTTTGGGGTCGAAAGTTTGTATGAAACTTCGTTACTACAAATGCTAGGAGTCTCAAATTTTGCATAGACGTCACTAGGACGTAGTCATGGAGACAGAAATTAATAATAACATAGTTCACGCGGGTGAAACCGCGAGCGGGCCGCTAGTTACTTATATATACATACAGTTACTGTGGTCTAATTAGATAGAGTGAGGTGATGGATTTTATTACTGAACTTTTTCAAATGATGGAATGTGAAGATCGAAGTATCTCTGTCTACGAAAATATAAAAGAGATTTTCGTTCATAATTTATGTAAACACTATTTTATCACATGTTAGCAAAAATACTTTTTATTTGTTGTACATAATATGAAAACAAAATGAATATATACAGATATAAAGAAGCACTTCTCAGTGGCCCCACAATCTCAACTAGCGAAGCAGTATGCGCCGGTAACCTTCAGATGTGAACCACCTCAAGCTGCGCCGTTCGCACAATTGTACTGGTTGAAAAATGGAGCTCCAGTTACGGTGGATGATAATGTCCAAATATCCAAGGAAGGTGATCTGGTCATCAAGCAAGCTACTTTATTGGTAAGGGTTGTGAAAAGGAAATCGATTGTTTTTGTCAGTGATAAAACACACTACGGGCAGATCATAATTTTTATTTCTCCGCCACGATGGTCTTATTTATTTAATTTTACATATTGATTTTTAACATTAGTTTTTTTTACTTTCTTTTTGAAAGAATTTAAGAAAAACTATTATATCACCATTGTAAAGCTATTAACAATTTTTTATATAAAAATAAATGTAAAATAGTTAATATTCAAATGACGTTAGTATATAAAGTAAAATCCAAGTCTAGACAGGCAACAATTTGCAGGACATGGCCAACTACACCTGCGTCGCGGAGAACCTCGCCGGGAAGAGGATGTCCGAGCCAGCGCTGCTAACTGTGTTCGGTAAGTCTTTTGTGAAATATATGTTTATTTTGAGCTGAATTTAAATTGCCCTACATTTAAATTTTTGTAGTCGACGTAGTACTTGTTTAAATTAACTTTATGTATCAACTAAAAACCAGTGTAGAAAATATGTATATACGAGTACTCGTACATATATTTACGCCTTTATTCGAAAAAAATATCTTAAATATTATTTAAGATATTTAAGATATTCTTATAAGATATTTAAGATATATCTTAAATATTATTTAAGATATTAATATTATTTAAGATATTTTTTGAATGAATAAGTATATATATATATATATAAAAAAACATGTTATAAATAAAAATAAATAACTAAAGATTGGTAAAAGTTTGTTACTTTCCTAATACTTTTTTACTATAACACACACACAAAGTGTCCAACCTTGGGGAACGAATTATTTTTATTAATCCGCTCTAATAATAAGACAAAGTACGGCCTTGAGTTACGTCACTCAACCAAAATAGAAAATAGGGCAGAAAATGGGGGATACAAAAACAGTTTTTCTTAAGACTAGGTTTCCCTCTGCTTACCCCGCTAAAATCTTGAAACTAAAAAATATATATTATACTACATATATGGAGCTTTTACTAAATCTTGATATTATTATAGAATAAGTATATAAAGGTATACTTGTATAGTGGTACCTGCGTCGCAAGTTCCCAACAAGTAGTCCGCCAGTTCTGTAACTTAATATTGCATTTCAATTCGTCCGTTGTGAATTCTTTATTTCTATTGTGCAGACTCGGCTCTGTTTGAATGGCCGGCTTTATTTTTCCTTTATGACATGTTGGAGAGTAGGTACTAGAGTTTTATCACCTGTATACATTTATATTCCTATGTATTATTTATAACAAAAAGATAGTAAGGGAAGAAAATAATGCACGCAATTACTAATATATAATAACTTAAACAGTAAACGGTGGTTGGACGGCATGGTCAGCGTGGGGCGACTGCTTCTGCGGTGGCCAAGTCAGTGACAGTGGAAGAGGTCGACGCAGAGTAAGGAGCTGTACAGCACCACGACCCTTGAATGGAGGACAACCGTGTATAGGACCTAGCGTGCAGAAGACACAGGATTGCCTGGATTGTGATCTAGGTGAGTATTTAATTTATTTCTATAAATTTTCAAAGCCATCGTGACGCATTGGTACAATGATTAATTGTTCCCGCAATGGTTGTAGATACGATTCTCTATATAATTTTTATTGTAGGGAGGTACTCGTTCATATACTCGTATAACTAATAACCATATTTTAATTATTTTTCTTTCTTCGTTGCGGCATAAAAATGACGGAAAGTGGAGGAGAGTGACCGACAATAATAAATCTTACTAATTTAATTATTTGTTTAACTTCATCCCTTATCTCGTACCTACGAAAGCAAGCATAGAGAACCTGGGAACCTAGTGTTAAGGAACTCCGGCGACACTTGTAGGGAACGGACGTTTCCGTTTCCCACAAATTTAATTCTTAGTTCAAAAATATTAATCATGATTTTTATTGTATTCTTTAACATTATTGAACCTACGCCAAATTATTTATTAAATTATAATAATATGTAAGGTCCAGTGAGGTTTAGTAAAATATTTAAAATATAGTGCATACGTTTAAAATCAGTAGGTACCTTCTATGTGACCAAAACATTCTATGCAGTTACAAAGGATGTATACGGTGGACGTGTCCCCGCATGTAATATCTAGAAAAGCATGCTGGTTCATTATTCATGCACATTTTAGAGTACACTGACCAGATATCTAGAGGAAGCTTTAGTGCTCTATGTACTTGTATTTCCTTAGAGAAAATATATTTACTTGTTGCAAATTTAGTTACTTTAAAATGTATTTTATGTGTGTACTAGTCTTGCTTGTTTTTAATGTTGCAAATGTGTGTTTGTTAGGATGATTGTTTGTTCTACTTTCACGCAAAAACTACTAAACGAATTTGGAAGAAATTTTACAATAATATAGTTTCAATTTATATAATATAACAATACGTTAAAGCGGGCAATTCCGTTTGAGTTGCTAGTATCACTATATAGTATAACCCATACTGTTGTGTGTTCGATCTCTACTAGGGAGATTGAATTTCCCTTGTTTTGGGAAGACAAAGCTTCGCCGTTGTGTTCCATCACTCAACATGCAAAGTCGAATACGGGCGAACGGAGAACGTAGTGTCTTAACACTATATTTTTTCTATTTGTACTGTGGTGCGGGAAAAACTTAAAAATAAATAATAAGGCTCAGCTAAAACTGATTAAGAATAAATATGTTTTTTGCCTATTTGACTGTTCATTAAACATAATTTGATAAAATATTTGAGATATTTTGAAGAGCTTCTTTTAAACTTTTATAATTATTGTAATGTTATAAATGTAGACATGTACTAAAGACGCAAGTACGGCTTCTTTATACTTAGTTTCCAATAAATACAATATTGGAATAGTCTTTTTTATAACAACTTCTAACTACTGGCTTAAACTTATTTAAAATTTATAAACGAATAGTAGAGTAAAACAAAGTTTCTATTCTGTTTAAATATTCAACATCGATTTATGTGTGAAAAAGTAAAAAGTGCTTCAACAATATTTATAAAGTACCTACAATAAGACACTTTTCATATTATCTAAATTCACGCATTCTTATTTTGCAAAGTAGAGAGAAAACAAAGATATTGATAATTTGATAACTTAACATTCGCTGTTTCTCCTTTATCTATTAGTATTTTTTTTTAACTAACTTAACTGTTTATGAAACAGTGCATAGCGCAAATGTTGGTTGGTTGGGATTTTTTTGTGAATTGAGCCATAGATAGTAACACTATATGAGCGGAAAGCAAAAGAAAATATCTTTACCGACCTGAAAAAAAATAACCACTTTTTAAATACTTCGATAAAATTAAAACTGGTATTCATCTCTACATCTATCGTCCGTCTTACTGTGCCATAACGGCAAAAATGTTTGGCTGCCATACACTCATTAAAAACGTTATTTCAGATCTATACGTCGATAGCTTGGATGAGCTGGCGGATGAATCATCGGATATTATATTAGGTATGTATGGGACATTAACATTTCTTATTAATATATTTAAATATTATTTATTCTTTTCTTCTTTATAAAACACTTCTTTTTCATGGAAGAAATAAGCAATAGTCGATGGTATTTAAAATTAAACCTTACGATCCCGTACGGTGTGAAACTGTTCAAATAATTATTTTCCCATTGTATTTCCATTGATTATTATTGTAAAATTTTAATATAATATAGTAGTAATATAATATTAATCTGTCTATCTGTTATTCTCTCATTACTAAATCACTGAATCGAATCTATAGAATTATTGCAAATTAATTAAATTTAATCATTAATATAAATTATAATATTATTACCAAATATATTTCTTTGTTTTGATGTAAATATAACATTTAAAGCTGTTTAATGAATCGATTTTGATAAAATTTAAACAAATAATACTACTTTCGTGTCTATTATACCTAGTATTATAGGATTATAAAATAGTATAATATGTAATAATATTAAATATAACAATTCTATTTAGGACGTTGGTCTCAATGGTCTGAATGGTCTCGATGTGATTCCGATTGTCTTCACACCAGACGAAGGAAATGTATAACAAGCACGCCGTGTTTGGGGAAGGACTACCAAGTGGCGCAGTGCAAGATGTGCGTGAGGACATCTAAATCCGATATTATGCATGATGGTAAGATGAGTTGTTATTTTAACATTTTAAAGTGTTATTTCACATTTAGGGAAAAAATATTCTTTTACAAGACGTATAAAATTTTTAATGTAGCATGGCTCGATCTAGCGCCAATATAGCTTAAAAGGAACGTATAGTTTAGTGATAAGAGCGCTCTGAGGCTGTCCAAGAGGCGGAGGTTTGATTCCCGCTATGTCTTTTCCTTAGTGTGGAAAATAATACTAAGTGAATAACTTTTTAAATGTGTTAAAATATTTTAGAATATTTTTATATAAGGATATTATCTAATCAAAATATTATTTTAGGTGCGTCATACTGGCCTTTGCTAATAGCGTTGTCTATAGCTTTTCTTATATTCTTAGTGGTTGTTATTTTGGGCATTAAATATATGAAAATACGAATGGCAGAAAATTCACCGTACGTGAAACCACCACCTGGTAAGTTTATATAAATTTTTCATATTAAAGTTTAGCGATTACTTTGATTTTAATAGAAATTAATATTTTTTAAACACACTGACGAATTAAATATTTGAATTATATTTTTCATGCGTTTTCTTTTTAATTTAATAATGATATTACCAGGTACAAATTACTTCGGTAACGTGATAAAACGAACGCTAACTAACCNTCAAAATATTATTTTAGGTGCGTCATACTGGCCTTTGCTAATAGCGTTGTCTATAGCTTTTCTTATATTCCTAGTGGTTGTTATTTTGGGCATTAAATATATGAAAATACGAATGGCAGAAAATTCACCGTACGTGAAACCACCACCTGGTAAGTTTATATAAATTTTTCATATTAAAGTTTAGCGATTACTTTGATTTTAAAAGAAATTAATATTTTTGAAAGCTTTTTTCAAAAGTTTTAAATTCATAATGACGATTCAGAGTAAATGTTTAAATTATATATTTTTTTCAATTTAATAATGATATTACCAGGAACAAATTATTTTGGTAACGTGATAAAACGTACGCTGACTAACCAACCCGATCTGACAATACATGAAGAGTTCCACACGGTGGATTCAAGACGCACGCACAGACAGACGAGCATGTCGAGCAATAGGAACGAGCATTTGTATGAAGTACCACAACTTGCTAATAGGTGAGTCATTTCGTATAATACGGCCGACGAGTTGTGGTCGCCCCGAATATAGAAGAGAAATTATATAAGGCGGCCCCGATTCGTCGACTGTACTATGTGTAAGTAAAGTTTGTAACTAAGTGAAATACCCAAAAAAAATCTTATTTTAGAATAAGATATATACCGGCCATTGTTAATGAGAAAACAGTTATATTTATCTATAGCCCCATAACTCATATTTGTATAATAACATATAAATACTCAATTATGCAAATTGCATTCAGCTTTTGATATTATGAAATCTATGAGCCGTATTATAGTTAATACTGTATGTAATTAAAATGAAACAGTGGCACTTTAATTATTAAAATGAGATGCCTAATTACAACCCTCGGTTTCGGTTAGGCTAGTTTATTAGTGTTAATTTTAATCAATCGTTAACTTCGATATTTGTAAGTAAAATAAATAATAACAATAAAAATAATTGTTTTAAAATAGTAAATAAAAAATGTTTTCTACCAACGCACTCAAAGTATAAGTCAAAAATTACGTTCAGGAAACGTATGCCCACCTTTTACTCATAATTAAACTGAAATCACAATTCTTCAAATATAGCCCATAGTTACATAAATACATAGAAAGATTACAGTTATATACAACGATTTCCTGTAAACAGTGTAAACAATCAAAACTAATAATATTTATAATCTTTGATGTGTGCCTAATAGGTAATATTATTTATCAGTTATTAATTTTCTCCCAAATTGAAAGATAGACAGTGCGCTCGTAGTATATAGATACCTAGTAGTAGAAATTTTATTCTCCACTTTCCCCCAAAATATTCCGTGTTGAGTGGCGGAACTTAAAGCTTGTCAGTTGTCTTGTCAGTGGAAGAAAATGATTTTGAAATTTGTCAGACGATGGCATAATGGGCCACGTTGGCCATATAGGTAGTCTATATCGTATAATAATATACATTTGGTTGCATCTCCCCTGACAAAGTTAATTTATAGACGCAACTAATTTGCTATTCTTTTAAATGCTATGGGGGACTGAGCTAATTGGAATTGCAAAAAACAAAGCTAGTCTATAAATTGTCTTTTTCAGAGTGAATAGATTACCACTTTTATAAATAAATTATTTAGCTTAGTATCTACTAAAAAGACTTATTTTCCCAATCTGATATTGTTATTATTCCCAAAAAATATTGAAAAAATAGAAATTTAATGAACGAATGTTAGGTATTGTTTTTTATTTACTGCCAAAGTAACCACCGTCTAAATTTCATATTCAATAATTCGAATCCCTATCATTGATACACAAATTTCTGTGTATGGGTTATTAGGGATGGATTGTATACTTTAATGTCATTTTAAATATACATTACAAATAGTAAAAATATTTTTAAAATTTTTTTTAAACTATGACAATGACGTTTATCTATAGAATTCGATGCTAAAAGCTCATAATTTCTTTCAGCTACATGTCCCCGATAGATCACGAGGTAAGAGCACAGGAGAGCTTCGCTTGCAAGGACAAGGAGTCAGACCGCTCTGACTCCAGCTGCTTTATGAGCTGTGAGTTTATATGTCTCGTACTTTGTAGAGTGATTATATGACTTTTAATGAGTTAAATGACAGTAGTTTATTAGAGTAGTCAAAAAAGAGTCATTCAAACATTTTTTTTTTCATATGGCCACTCTAAGAGTTTATTGCTTCAGTTTGAAATAAAATAGAAGTACGATTTCTTCTACATGTAACTTAGATATTACCTTACAGCGGGATCGTCGTACGGCAATGAAAGTGTAGAAATGTCGCCTTCGCTTAAAAACAACGCTTCAGTAGATTCGAAATTTATGAATTCACATTATTTAGAGACTGCAACATCTAAAATTATAAATACTGATGGTGATTGGCTCAATTTGGACAAATGTGGAGTGAGATTATTTATTCCTGATGGGGTGGTGGAGAAAGCTGAAGAATTATTCTCCATAGAGGTCACAGACGAAGAATGGAACAAGCCAAATTTACAAGAAGGTATTTTTTTAAAAAAAATAAATGTTCGATGATTTTATATTATTTCTTGCTGTAAATTTATAAGATATTAAAATGAATCTTCTACAATATTTCTATTCTGAAATCCAGCCATTTATATTATTTTGACCCCAATAGTCTAGACAGAATTTAAACTATATTGGAACAGCATTGCAGTGACTTAGATCAGATATATCTCGACCTAATTAAGTTATATTTTCACTTTACCCTCTATAAAATTAGCATTTCTCATTTTAACAGGTGAAACACAACTAAGCCCGATAGTTCGATGTGGACCAAAAAATTTCCATTTCTGCAAAGCAGTGATACTAACATTTCCACATTGTGCGGCATTGAAAAACTCTAGTTGGGTACTCTCTATTTTACAAAAGCCTGAAGAAATCAATTCAAGAGAATGGAGAAAAGTACTAACTCTTGGTCAAGAAACACCAGGATCACCCTTATTTGCACAAGTAGATACGTCAAAAGTGTACCTTGTGTGCGAATTCCTCAGTGACTTTGTTCTTATTGGGAGAAGTTTTAGTTCTTTAGACGCGAAGTTGCTGAAAGTAGCCCTTTTCCTCAGTAAACGTACAGATGGCTGCTATAATCTCAATTTAAACGTATTTAACGACACACCATATGCATTCTATGAGTGTTTTGAAAGTGAACGACGTTCAGGCGGCTTTCTTCTTTGCGATCCAAAAACAATTTGTTTTCAGGAGAATTGTTCTGATTTGTGTATCAATGTGAGGGATGTGGGAACGGGATGGAAAATACAATCAGGGGGCAAATACCAGGAGCTATCCTTCTCGCACCTTTGGAACATGAACGGCAGATCACTGCATTGTCTATTCATTCTTCAACAAACGGACGCAATCAATTGTTTAGAACTAAATATATCCGTGTACCAAAAACAAAAACAGTCTAACTCGATAACATTCAATTTAAAAACAAACGATGTTAATTCGAATTTCAATTGTAATAAACGTTTCAGCTATTCAGGCGTGGAAATGGGTTACAGCGTTAATATCCTCGAGAATCCATTCAATTATTCGTCGTTATCGAAAAAAGAGGGCCGATATGATTTCGTTTATAGGAACAATGGTTTGCAAAGAAATAGTTTTATAGTTGACAATAATTATTATAGAACAAACGTTTTGACTAAGTCCGATAGGGTGATCTTATGCAAGTTATTAGACAGTCAAACGGTTAAGGGAAACGATTGGCGGTTACTGGCGGAGAAGCTGAAGCTAACTTCCTTCTATTATTATTTCTCCAACACGTGTTCTCCGGCGGAGAATATTCTCAACTTATGGTTATGTAGGAACAACGATGTCAATATGTTAGTTAATTTGTCGCGGATATTCAGGGAAATGTCTAGGATTGACTGTGCGACGGTCGTCGAGAGGCGTTGCTTTCCCAATTAGACTGATTTTTATTTTGATACATGTTTTACACCGGATTAGTTATTTTTTTTGGCGTTAGAAACATGTATGTAGACATTGAATTTGTTTTCTATAAGGACAATAATTTTAATATTAGCTTCTTATTTAATTTTTTTTAGATATTTATTTTTATTTAATTTTAGTAGTCACCACGAGTTTTAGCGAGTAACACACAGTTGAGATTCAGTATTAACTTGGATTTTATTTAAGGTAAAGTGTCGAACACGTTGTTTTTAAGATATAAATATTTATTTGTCTAGTCATTTAAATAATAAAATTTTAACTAAGATTCTTTTAAATTTTCATAACTATGACGTTATAAAATGCGTCGGAAATGCACAGTAAAGTTTGAGTAGCTTGTTAAGCAAATTATCTAGGAGAGAACTGATGTTGAAATATATTTTCTAGGCTCTAAGTTAGTTTCAACGAAATTGTTCGATTTTTTTGATTGATTATATAAATGTCCAGATATAGCATCGAAGTGATAGAAATGTCTTTATAAAATATCTACAATAAAGGTAGACTTTTACTTGTGCCTATTTCAAAGTTGTATTTTTCTTCTTTTCTGTTTGTTATATTTTTATAGATTTCATAATGCTTTAACTTGACATGTATGTAATCGAAATAAAACGCATTTAATTATTTGACTGACAAACTATAAATTATATTACTATTGTTTTTCACATTTTTTCTTTTGTAGTAATCTACTAATTATATTTAATATATATTAGCTTGTTTATCTTATATATAGATACTATGTCAGTCAAATACCTTGAGCATGAGTTCACACTATTATATTACGTTTTAAAACAAGTATTTTTAAATTTTCTCTTTGATGTACCACAAGGCAAAATCAACTAACTTTATACATTACTTCAGTCTTCGGTTTCCACATGTTTATAGAATTTGTTTGCTGAAAGAACAACGCAAACATTATTAATTTTAATTAAATTCTTAACTTATTAATTAAATTATATAATTAAGTTATATTTTAATTATAATTCCAAAAATTATATAATTATAATAGGTTATGTTTATAGTGTGAACTCAGGTTTATTTCGCGAAATAAAAAAAACCTAGAATGCTTCGTATTTAAAGGAGAGTATGTTTTCAAAACATATTATTTAGTTATGTATAGTAACGAAACAAAAATTGTATTGTACGTTTGTTTAAGGAATATGAAAATGGTTTTTAGTAGTGATTTTAAATTTTTCAAGTAAATATTTTAAATTAATTGTATTTGTTTTATTTTATACATTAAGTAACACTATTAGTCCATCTTTGAGGTTATCGTGGCAGTACGTCAGCAGTGACTGTAAAGGCGATGATAAAAAACTATTTTCATTTCCTCGCTCTGGTAATAAAAAGCGCGGCGTTGAGCTCCTCCATAAAACACGTAGAGAACGGAATATTTTAACACTAGCTTTTCTCTGCTTCCTCTAGGCCTAGTCCTCTATGCCTTCTTTCGATGAATATGACGTGAAACTGAAAAAACTGTTCGTATGATTTTGCAATTCGGTTTTATATAGTACAATTTATTCATATAATTTATAGATACACCTAAGATATAGAAAAAATTTTTAAAAATATAATCTTGAGAATACAATGTAGAAATAAAATAACAGTATTTAACTTTTCAAATAACTAACTTACAGCCTAACTTTTTGACCTACTACTGCATAGAAAAGAAAACTCGTTTCACCAGTATTTTGCCAATTAGGCAATGCGGGTTTTATGTAATCCAATTTTGAATAAAAATTGTTAGATACAATGTTCTATTTCTTATATTTTTTTATAATTTTACACAAGATGGAAAAAAAAGTAAATAAATATTATTATAATTTAAATTTAAAGAAAAAAAATATTAATTCATTATTAAATTTCTTTGTTGCGTACATTTCTTAATATTTAAGACTGCTCTGTACCCTTTAAATGAAATTACCTTACTCATAAAGGGTTATCTTTTAAACGGTCAACCACAAAGCGCGTTAGCAGTATGGTAAATATGGGATTAATAAATTAACTGAACGTCGCTTTAATAAGTAAAATGGTTAGTTAAAGATATACATTCATGTGTGCGATATATATTCTATTATTATGATCAATTAGTAAATAATAAGAGAAGTAGGCCAGTCGTGGTGTAAGGGCAAATGTTTGGCTGTAAGAACGACTGTTTGTGAGTTCAATCTCTACTCGAGGAAATTAAAAATTTAATATTTTAATTTCTTCCATTGCAGTCTTAATACAAGGTTTCTTCTGCCTAATCTGCTGTTTGCAGGATGCAGCACGAAGCTGCAAAAACATCATAACAAAATACTTATGAAACAGGCAGCACTCGCTGAGGTTATTCTAGTCATTCTTCCAGTAGTAGAGCGATGAAATTACAATAATTTAAATATAATTATTTCCCTGAGTGGAAATCGCACCCGCACCATCACGCACCCATAAATAACGGCGTCAGGAAATATTTATGAAAATTTAAACACATACCTATAAATACGTGAAAATAATCACTATAGTATATTAATAAATATAGTTTTTTTTAATATAACAAAAAAGGGATTCATTCAACAATAAAAAAATCCCTAAATATTACAGCCAGCACACTCCTGTACTCCGTGACCCAAATACTAGGTATCAAGTATTAACGTTAGGGTTGGCGCCCGCGATTGCATTGTTTAATAATTGAAGACCTTCCTACATTACTCTGTATTGAAAGCTGGTTGAGTTATAAGCGGTAACGGTTTGCTATCATAATTCAATATCTACTGTGATGAGGTCAGTTGTGACGCTTGAACATCAAGGTGTAAGTGTAAGTGGGGAAGGGAGTGTCCTTAACACTATGTTCGCTCTGCCTACCTTTCTATGTGCGGGATACAGCGAGAAGCTAATTACTATGATGTACTCTATAAATATCTCTAACATATAATATATATGTTATAACCATAGATGTGCTCTGCGCTCCAGGGTGTTACTCATTCCAACTTTTGACCAAATAGAACATGCATAATTTCTTTTACAGGAGCTCAGGACTCAGGCTCAGATTAGACTTCTGGTGTTGATTCCTTAAAATAATTTTATGAACATCTATCGTCATAATTAAATAAAGTGGTATAAAAAACTTCTTTATACATTTGTATAGAACTTTTGTTACTGAGTGACTATTGGTAGTAAATATGCCAGGTTATGGATCCGATTACCACTCGAGGAAATTAAATGTTTAATATTTTATTTCTACATCATGGTAACGAGGCAAAGGGCGGCGTTGTCTTTCGCTACTCAACACTCAATGCCTCCAGAATTCGGGGAAAAGAGGGTAACGGTAATATCTTAAAGGTAACGGAGAATCTTAACACTAGGTTCTCAGGTTCCCTTTGCCCACCCTGCTATATGTAGGATACAACGTGAGGCTACAAATAAATANTATATATATAAAAGGACTTGTCCTCACTGACTGCGGTAAGACGCACGCACAGCCGTAACCGCTGTGCGTAGAAACGTCAAATTTGGACAAATGTTTACTTTCGTTATGGGGACGTCCACTAAGAAAGAATTTTGAAAAATGTTAACGTAAGGAAAAGGGGTGAAAAGGAGTTTCAAAGTTTGTATGGAAAAAAATTTAAATCGGCACCGATCTTTATAAAATTTGAAATTTAGATTTTTAAAAGTATTTAATTGAACACGTGTTTCATCGTTTTCTAGAATTCTCCGAAGGGTGCAATTAAGGGGTTGAAAGTTTGTATGGAAAAATCTTTAAATCACGACTGATTGGCTCAGGCGAAGCTGCGCGCATCCGCTAGTAATTAAATAAAGTGGTATAAAAATCTCCTTTATACATTTGTATAGAACTTTTGTTACTGAGTGACTATTGGTAGTAAATATGCCAGGTTATGGATCCGATTCCCACTCGAGGAAATTAAATGTTTAATATTTTATTTCTACGTCATGGTAACGAGGCAAAGGGCGGCGTTGTCTTTCGCTACTCAACACTCAATGCCTCCAGAATTCGGGGAAAAGAGGGTAACGGTAATATCTTAAAGGTAACGGAGAATCTTAACACTAGGTTCTCAGGTTCCCTTTGCCCACCCTGCTATATGTAGGATACAACGTGAGGCTACAAATAAATAAAAATCAGTAGAGGTAGAGCCAGAAGTAAGAATTCCTTAAGTCAGCACCACACAAACCGTGATCGATGAAACGTTCCAAATCGCCTTACACTTAACCCACCGTCCAATGTTTCACGAGTCTCCTTTCCGTTCTATTAAAGAAATCCCTTAACAAACATGAGGGTGTAATGCGTGTTTCGAATATATGCCCACTCCGAACGCCAGGAGCGAAATTAAATCATTTTATTATGAATAGACGCTTCATGTTGTTTACGAGTATTGGTCCCCGGGTATTTGGAAGTCCGTACAGTGGACCAAATCACTTTGTACCAAATCACTTTGCATCAATCACTGTTTATTTAAGCTCATTAGGTGTATTATTGTCGTGTTTTATTGTTTTTTGTTGTGTTTTAAATACACCCCTTATTTTTTTCTCTTTAAACTCTTTATCTGCTATAGCAGAGTAGTCAGTCTTTGCGTAGTGGAAGATATTTCGTTCCCAACTTTCCATCTTATATTAGAAACAAAATATTTAAATATAATCATCCCCCAAGTGAAGATCGTACTCACAACTGACCCATCACATTCAGGTACTGGCCTGCAGCGCCAGAATGACTTAAAACAATAAAGTAACAACGATGATAAAGGAAATATCTAATTATTGTATCCATTGACGTATTATTAAGTGAAAATCCATTCCGTTTAACTAATTAAGAAGTTAATCGTTAACACAGAATTCTATCTAACTCAATTGTAAAGCTTTGTAATTTAGAAAACTTCAATACAAGTTCCCTTTGCTGCTGAGCAGGATTTCCCGTCGAAGAATGTTAGATCAAAGATGTGGTACAGACTAACGGTTAATATTAAGACATGGTCTTATATACAATTGTAGTCCTTCTCCCCAAGATTTAAAGACCAGAATTCTATATCAGATATTGGTCTCAGAGTTTCTATGGACAAAGTCAGGAACGCACTGAACTGTATAATGAGGGAAATAAAATATAGTAGGGTAATTCTTTTGTGATCTGCAACGGCTAATGATATACTGACCAAATTCACTTAAATGTGCCGGTTCAGCTAATCATCTCTTTTGACGGTCATTCTCATATAAGGATCCCTCAAAAGACATTCAGAAATCCAGTTAAGTATATAACTGGATTCTATTTTAAAATGTTGTCTATAATGCTTCTCTTGGGTCTTTTGAATTCCTCAAAATAAATCGTAAGTGTATTATTATAATATATTGAGGCCAGTCGTCGCACAATCGTGCTATTGTAAACGCGATAGATTGTGGGTTCGATCCCACTTGAGTTTAGTGTTAACATTAGTGTCTTAATGGGAACGGAGTTTCATACACTTTAGGTAGGTTCCCTCTGCCAGGTTTCCTTTGCCCAAAAGAAAACATTAATTTAGCTCTATATTTAGAATTATACGGAAGTTGGACAACTGAGTGTCTTAACAGTAAATTTCCTGTCCCTACCAAATGCGGGATACAGCGGGATAAGCGGCGATAAGCTTTAAATAAGTATTAAGCTAATATACACAAACTACAAACAACAACACGACATTGCAAGGACCAAGTTCGTCACACCCAACACTTTAGAAGACGGCATTTGAAAACACTTTCTCGAGTGAGCACGGTAAGGGTTACACCTAATTGGAGTGCGCTTAGTACACGAGCTCTCATACTTGTCTTATAAAGAACCTGCGGTTTACATCGACTGTACAGTTTACTTGGAAGTGTGCGATGACATGTTGTAAGGTGAGGTGCTTTATCATGTCGTTTTAAGAATCTGTCAGTTTCATAATTTTTGTGATAGTGGCAAAATAAAAAGGGTTATTTTATTTAAAGTTTTTTTGATTGAATTGAAAACGGCAGTGTTGAGTCTCGCCTCTCTACACGTAATATCTTAGAAACTGCGTGGAAAGCGGGGTACAGAGTGTCTTAACACTAAGTTCTCCACTTTTAACTATGTTTCAAACTTAGTATTACATGTGTTATTCTAACAAATATCTTAAATAAACAACAGTACCCGATAGCGTAGCTCTATTTGCCTATTATTTATCGAAACTACCAACTATATAAGGAACAAAACGTTGATTTATAATAACATTTCTAAGACAAACCGACGCTCGAACTGCGGCGAACAACAAAAGATAACAAATCACGCTTTTAACACACTCGTTCGCGTCGAGTACTGATTTATGAGTTCTCATCAGATCGTTGAAGCGGCGTTTATGCGAGGTGACGGTGAACTCAACTTGGATATTTGTATCCATTATGTGTTGGGAAAATGTCAAGCGTCTAAGAACATTTTGGGGGCATTGTGATAATGTAGGGCAAATTTTAGAACTTATCCAAAATAAAAAAATAAATAAAATGTTATCGATGTTCAGTAAAGTATCTATGAGATAATAATTAAGATAATTAAGTAAGACATATAGGCAGGAGGAGAGACAATGGAAGCCTAGTGTTAAGACATTCCGTTCCCCACTTTTCGGCCAATTTTTCTAGACATTACATGTAAAGTGGCTTAACTCAACACCAAGCTTTGTTATTTTATCAGAGGGTCTCGATTTTTTTATAATCTGTACATGTACCTGTATCTTTTTATAACATGTAAATAAACATTCATCTGGATATAGCCACAGATATCAAGGAAAAATATCTGCATGATGTTTTAAAACAAAACGTAATATTTATGAGATTGGAAAAAACATGATGAATATGATAATAAGCCCTTAAATACTTACTCCGTTAAAAGCAGAAAGAGATTACAAATGTTTTTCTGTTTTACATTTTTAATAATAAAGCATGTTTTGGTACAATACAGTTATTATTTCGTATTTTAACTCTGTATGTCGCATACAAGGTAGGCAGAGGGTACCAAGTGTTAAGACACTCTGCTCTCCACTCTCTGCCCAATTTTCGAGACAATGTGCTTAAATGAAGAAATTGAAGGCTTCAAAATAAATATAATACAATAAAATTTATATAATTATTTCTTGCATTTCCATTTAATATTAATATTAGAATTCCATTGCATTCAAGTTTCATTCTTATTCATCCTAGACAATACTACACCGGGTCTATCTCTATGCAAATTTAACCCTTAACTTTCTGCACTCGGTCGATTTAATCGCCTGAATTTCCTCCGACTTGAGAAACTTCGTATCGAAGGGTGAATAAATTTAAAAACCTCTTAACAGAATACTTAGTGGGTGAGGAAAAGTTTATGTTTACGGGAGAAGCATATTTTGGCTCCTAATCTAAGTGAGTGGTGCTGCAAACTTTTTTAGGATACGTTATAAAGTTAGTCAGCTTGAAATTTTTAGTGTTCAAATAAAAAAATAAAAATTAAAACAGGGTTATGTAAAGCGATTTAAAAGTTAAAGTACTTATTACTTAAGCGATGGTTAGCGCTCTCTCGCGACGGAGACTCGCCTACATTGGGCAGTGGATTGACCGACAATAATGCGTCATGTATATATGTATATCAAAATGTTTTTTTTCAGCTTCACGCCGTATCCCGTTTTTAGCAGGTTAGGTAGTTGGAGACTAGTGTTAGGTAATTCCGCTCTCCCCTTTTCGCCGAATTCTAGAGGCATACCGTGTTGACTGGCGGAACTCAACGCCGCGCTTTGTTTCCACACCAGGAACCAAGGGACGAAATGAAAATTTTAAATATTTCATTTTTTCGAGTGGGAATCGAACCTAGAACCTGTCGCGTTTACAGTGATATGCTTATGCTTTTCTTTATCATATTTATGATATCTACTATTAAAGTATATACTGTGTAATAAATACTGTAAAATATCAAACAAATAAAGTAATAAAGTATAAACAACGTGTATATATATTGTTATAGTTCAGTAATGTAGAAAGGATATTACGGAATATTAATTCTGAATTACTTAGAGGAAAGTGCTCTGTTGCGTCTATTGTTTCTAATTTCTAGAAAACTTTCTAAAAAAATGCGTAGGGCCAACACGATGCAGGGGATTCCAGTTCCCCAAAATACATTTTAATATGAGCAACGTGAGGGAATTTTCCCTTTTTCATTATAAATATTGAACTTTTTAATGAAAAGGTGTACGGGACCCTATTCTTGGTCTCCATTCACGCTTCACCGCCTCAGTTCTAATAACTTAGAATCGCTAGAGTTAAGGCTTCATTTATCATTGATCTTTATTAAAAGCGTTTCATCGGTTTTTAATCTTTTAAATTTAAATATAATTATATATTTAAATATCATATTTATGTATGGAATAGTTTGTTTTTTTACTCCTCCCTTGGTGCTCCTTCCCAAAGAAACCTACAGAAAATTTTAAACTAGGTATAATATATATAACCTAGCTTCGTAGTATCTTTTGTAATGTGAACATTGACAGTGACTAATGATATAAGGCCACCTTTACGTACAATACTTTGACGACTCCCACATGACGACTCCCACGTGACAAGTTGAAGAGAAAAATGGATTTGAAGCAAAAGCTGTCGAATAAACTTCTTTTATGACTATAAGCCACTCACCAGATAGTCCCGAAATTAGACAGAAAGCGGAATGTCTTGATATTTAGTTCTCTCTGACCAAATTATTTTGTCGTATGTTTTGTTCTATGTAATAAATATTTATATCGCGGGGT
Source organism: Heliconius cydno galanthus (assembly GCA_036379175.1). Classification (NCBI taxonomy): domain Eukaryota; kingdom Metazoa; phylum Arthropoda; class Insecta; order Lepidoptera; family Nymphalidae; genus Heliconius; species Heliconius cydno. The sequence goes on along the minus strand of JAKRZM010000425.1, from coordinate 179,609 downwards.
AAGTCTATTTATAACTTTAGTCATAAATTTTAAAATAAGTTAGTTGAGTTGTTATCTAAACTGAACTAAGATATCATATCATAGATTTTTCAATTAAAATCATTCTGAAGTCCCATAACTGGGATATTTTTCTAAGTTTCACTCTGTACCTATCCCGCACATGATAGGCAAAGGGAAAATATTAAATATTTAATTTCCTTAAGTGGGAATCAAACCCACAACCTATCGCTTTTACTCGCTTGTTTCCCTGCGCCACAACTGTGAATTGCATCGCCAATTTACAAACTATACAAATTGAAAACAATTTTTTATTCTAGGAAATGAATACATACACATATTTTTATTATAACAGAAATTCCAACATAAAGAATTTGAGGACAAGTTGGTAAAAGAATTTTTTAAAATTAAAACGAGTGTGCTCACGCAAAGCAAAGACATATTAAAATGCTACAAAAGCGACATACGCGACGTACAACTCAAATAATGCTTCACTTAATGCTAGCTTTCTGGTATATCCTGCACATAGCAGGGGAGGCAAAGGGAATCTGGGAACCTAGTGTTAAGACATTCCACCGAATTCTGGAGACATTGCGTGTTGAGTGGCGGAACTTAACTCCGCGCTCTGCCTTGTTACCAGAGCGAGTTCATCGCCTGGGAATCCAACCCACAACGGTCGCGTTACAGTCAGACCCTTGTGCCACTGCGCCACGCTCTTTTCCTCGGATTTTTTTGAATATGTTGTATATTTTAAAGTAAACACAGTATAATTAAACAATCCTGGCAGATGTACTTATTGTATCATTGCGTGGTTGGCTGACGCGACATGGTTCCGCACTTTTAATTCCCCTCCCTCAACAGTTCACTGATTGACGCCACCAGAATATGGCCTGGTAGAGTAAAACAGACATACACAATTGATTTATTTACTTTAAATGCTTTTTTTTATTCATTTTCAAATGAACTTTTTCTTGTTTTCAGTGACGGCTTATTACTAAAAGAAATAATTTCTCATAATCTGTAGAGATTACAAATTTAACTTTTCCTTAATCTTGATTAAGTTCAAGGAAAAGTTTAATTTGTTTAATAAAATTTCTTTGCGAATTGTACGTAAATTATACATTGAGATTAAAAAAAAAACTTGTGTCTTACATCTGTAACTAACTGCTCCCATCTTATTTTTTATATTTTTGTTTAGCTTTAAGCTAGTAGACAAAGGAAACCTAGAGTTAGACACTGCGTTCCCAATTTTTCACTCAATTTTGGAGTCATTGTGTGTTGAGCGACGGAATTTAATGCTTGGCCTTGTCTTTTTATCTACTAAAAGAAGATAAAAAGAAATAAGCGAAGAAATGAAAATAATGCATACCCTCGACTAAGAATCGAAATCACAACCATCGTATATGCAGTAAGAATCTTCCCCCCTACGTCAAAATGGCCTCAATGCTTATTGTCAAATCTAATAAATATTTTACAACCTCAAAACCGGAAATGAAGCTGTAATCATCGCATATTTCAAAAAATATCCAAGTACGTATCGAGATATATACTAGTATAGCAGTACCAAATATCAGTAATACAAAGCGACGAATCGGGTAACTTCACGATTCACTGCAACCGTCCCCAGTGGAGACAAAGGGTGATGTCTTTATAAAGGGGACCAAGGACGGATGACGGAAAGGCGCTTGACGTTTGACGGGTGCACTTCCGAGCCATATGAGTTGCGTTTCTGTCTTTGTTGCTAATAGTAGGTACCTACTGAGGCCGTCAAAGCTGTAAGTTCGATTCTAACTTGAGGAATGAATCAATTAATATTATCATTCCCTCGCTCTGGTAACAAGGCAAAGCGTGGCGTTGAGTTCAACCACTCAACACGCAGTGCTTTGAAAATTTGGGAAACGTAGTGGGGAACGGAATGTGGATATTAGGTTCCCTTTGCCTACTCTACTGTATGTGGTATACAGCGGCGATCTTAAAAAAATAAAATATAATCATAATAATTTGTTTTTTTTGATTAGCTTTACGTGTCTTCTCGTATATAGTAAAGTAGATAGAGAGACCCTAGTGTGAAGCGACACTTTTTCTGTTTCCCATTAAAATTAGGGTAGCGGGATTCAACGCCGCACTCATTTTTACTAGAGTAGGAAAATAAAATAGTTAATTTCTACCAGTGGACTTCGAATCTTCAACCATCGAGCAACAGTTACGATCAGACTTGTCCCTCACAGTTGCCTAGTTATATTTGAAAAATAAAAAAAAGAACGAAAATCACTTTACTTTAAAAAAGTAAAAAAAAACATTTGAATTATTTTTGTATTATTTCCCATTCATCAATCATTTTACAATAATTATTTCCGTACGAAACTTGCAAAACTGTTTTCAGTTAAGCGATGAAAGTTTTGCCATAAAATTTTTCATCTAAAATAGATACAAAGGGTGGCTTCGAAACTCCGTAGTCATGTTTCTCCTGCGCTTTCCAAAACATAAAATCCATAGCGATAAATGATAATTATTTTATTGTTCAAGTATAATAATGTAGCTGAATAAAATACAGACTTTATTATTTTTTTTCAGTCCAATTCAAAGGCTTTGGGCATTTACCTTTGAGAAAATTAATCATTAAACTTTTAATTAATGATGTTTAAAATTTTATTTATTTATTGTCCTTTGTTGAATATGTTTAATATTCTTTATATATTTTTATGATAATAAAACGTCGAAAGTGTTGATGGTAGTCGTTGGTTAATTATTTATTTATTTTATATAATACTCAGTCATCGTTATCTCTCCATACACATAAGTTACGGCTGGTCTCAATAACTTTTATCTACCTTTACCAATTTGTTAAATAAATGTTAAACCTAACATCATTTATATATTTATTTAAATTTATATTTCCATCTCTCTCTGGTGGCGAGGCAAATGATGGCGTTGAGTCCCGCCACTCAACACGCAAAGCCTGGGTTCCCTCTGCCTTTCCTGCGGTGTGCAGGATACAGCGTGAAGCTGATTTAATTTAATTGAAATGATTTATGTTATTTCAAAATAACATAAGAAATATTATTTAGAAATAGTAAATGATTTCTCGGATTGTATCTTAGACCACACGCCACTGTCCCCGCGCTTCACCGAGCACGGGGCAGACAGGGGCACGGGGGAATATTTTAAGGGGAGAATTTGGACACTTTAATGCGAGTTTTGATGTTTTATGCTAATATCGGGGTAAGTTTGGCGAATAGTCACTGAGTCGCTAGTCGTTAGACACTGGAACTGTAGCAATCCGGCCTCTCGATAAATGTGAATGCTCAATGAATAAATAAATCTGATATTTACGGTAAATTGTTGTTTAATAAATTTAAAGTTGGAAATTATCGGTTATCCCGTATTTACTTTTGTTTACTCTAATAAATACCACGATCATTCAAAAAGCCCTTTCTCTTCGAGTCTTTCTGCAGAACTCGTAATTGAAAACATGGTATGTATTAATGGAAAAATATATGTATAGGTATATTTGCCTCGAGTCAATGTAATGTTAATTCCTTTTAAAAGCATGAAAATGACAAATAAGTTAAGAATACAAGTCTTTGAGTATCAAATTTAAAAAGTAAAATAAAAACAAAAACTATACTTTTTTAACCCGCATATACCAGGGAATTCGGAGAGAACCCTGGTCTACCCTGGTATGTGCAGGACACAGCGTATAATCCTGATATAAATCTTAAAAATAATAAGAAATTATTATAATAATCATATATATTTATACAAAAAGAGTACTTCTTTGTTATTTTATTGCATTAAGAGAAAACCAAAAAATACCTCTAAGCGTATAAGTAGATAAGTTTCTAAAGAATTTTATACCATTTTCTTAGTAGCTAATAAAATAAAATCACTACGTAAAGCCAGGCTTCAGTATCAGTTTCCCATAAAGATTTTATACGACATGTTCCGCGGTAAAGTTTTACGTTTCTTTTAATATATTCCGGGTTTTCAAAGGTTGACATCAAACGCATAAAAATTTATTTGCGCCCATCTGATTTTCATCTTGTCACATTTTTCATACATAATAAACGGGACGTCCTTGCCTTTCAATGTTTTTGTATTGGACGGCCAGTCAACTATTACATTTTTTTTGCCTAGTGTTAAGACACTCCGCTCCCCACTTTCAGTCGAATTATGGAGACATTCTGTGTTGTGTAGCGGAACTCAACGCCGCGATTTGCCTCGTCACCAGAGCGTAAAAATGAAAATAATAAATATTTAATTTCCTCGAGTGGGAATCGAACCAATAACCTGTCGCGCTACCAGTCACTGCTTGTATCTCATAATTGGCTTTAATTTCAATGATTTTTTTAAAATCTATTTTATCGTACATTGTACCAATTTCTTTTCTTAATTTTTTGTAGTTAGAATACACAAAATTAGGTGGGTAGTAAACATTTTTTTCCAATGCGTGAAAAATATAACAGAAGAATGTCACTATCGTTGAAGTTAATTACAAATAATATTATTAGAACGAAGAACAAAGATTATAATAGAAAATTTAAAGTTTTTCTCATTCTCATTCTACTCACAAGATTGTCAATTGCCAAAAGTGTCACCTCATTCTGCTCGTTGACCTAATTTTTGATGAAAATTAAACAATGGATCAAAATGAATAGCTTCATTCATTTTTCAGATATTCTTTAAAACATTGGTAACAAAAGATTTCACACGCGAAAAGCTGTGAATTATGAATTATTAAAAGTATTTACTAGAATTGCATACCAAATTGCTTGTTTCTGAATTTTGACATAATCTATATATATATAAAAGGACTTGTCCTCACTGACTGAGGTAAGACGCACGCACAGCCGTAACCGCTGATGGCAGAAACGTGAAATTTGGACAAATGTTTACTTTCGTAATCTGGACATCCACTAAGAAGGGATTTTGAAAAATTTTAACCCTAAAGGGGTCAAATAGGGGTTGAAAGTTTGTATGGAAAAAAAATTAAATCTTCACCGATTTTTATAAAATTTGAAATTTAGATTTTTAAAAGTATTTAATTGAACACGT
>JAKRZM010000425.1:154750-164950 GCA_036379175.1 Heliconius cydno galanthus | reverse complement strand
GAAGTTTCATACAAACTTTCAACCCCAAAAACAACCCCTTAGAAGTCGAATATTACAAATTCCCGTCTTAGCGAGCACCTACGTCCTATAAGTAACTCCTATGCAAAATTTCAGATTCCTAGCACATGTAGTTTCTGAGGTTTCGTGATGAGTGAGTGACCTTTCGATTTTATATATATAGATAAATATTCGTATAGTTCAAGCGGGCGTAGCCGCGTACGGGTCCACTATTCGTTTAATAAATTAAGAATATATTTCATCAGCATCAGCTACATGCTGTCCCGTAATTAGTAGGGTAGGCAGAGGGAACTTGGTGTTAAGCTACTCCCTTCCCCATTTTTCGCCAAATTTTTCGAAGCAATGCGTGTTGAGTGGCGGAACTCATCGCCGGGCGTTTCCCTTGGTGCCACAGCTAAGAAATAAAAATATTAATAAATAATAATTAATTTCCTAGAGTGGGGATCGAACCCGCAGTCAAACCTTTATGCCACTGCGCCATTACAGCCTCTTTACAAAACAAAAAGAAATACTCATTTGAATAAATTTATGCTCAATCTTAAGGGAATAATCCCTTAAATTGCTGTGAACAAAATCGTCGACCTTGTAATACAATTACCCGCAGTAACCGTCTACGGGAACGTTCACGCTCGGTTTGAGCGGCGAACATGATTTAATTGTGGTTTTCCACACGATCTCGGTTTACGATATGGTTTTTGCGGTTGATGATAAGAATAAGTAACTTGAAAAGATTATTTTAAGTTATATGAAATAATAATTCGATTTACATAAAAAAGATTAATAGTTCCAAAAATAGGTTTAAATATTTTTTTTCGTATCCAATTTATTTATTTTTTTATTGTAATTTCATTTTTCTAATCGAAACTATAGCCAGCTAAAATTAATTACGCTGTTTATTTATAAAGAGTATATCTAAATTATGCATTTACCTATGTCGTTGATTTCATTCAAAAACTTTGCAAAATCATTTTGGACTGTAGGTGTGAGTTTTCATCATTTTTATGCGTCAAAATGTCTATCACAAAACTGGTTTCTGGTTATTCAGTTGAAGCTTCTGATTTTTTTCCTGAATCGTAGTGAAATATAGCTTGAAAAAAAATTTTTTTTTGTTGCACCTGTATCCCGCACGTAGCAGGCAGGGACAACCTGGGAGCCTATTGTTAGTGAGGAAATGAAATATTGAATATTTTCATTAACCCTCGTAATGAAGCAAAACGCGGCGTTGGGTTCCGCCTCTCAATACCTAGAGAATTCGGCAGAAAGTGCGGAACGGAAGTGTTTTTATGGAAACGGAGTTTCTCACACTGGGTTCACAGGTTCCCTGTGCCTACCCTGCTATGTGTTCCGTGAATTTTGATAAAGAATCTTAAAGAGAATATCAAAATTTCTGTATATAACAGAGCAGACAAAGTTAGACATGGTTTCTTCTGTCACGGAAAATACTTAAAAGGTCAACATTTTAAAAGCTCCCAGCGACTTTCTAACAAGTTACCTTTGAAGCCAGATATTAAGTTAATATCAGTTTATTCGTCCCAACAATTAGTTTACGAGATTTAGACAAGTGAAGTCTTGTGATCAAAGGATCTCGGAGACTAATCAAGAGTCGAGGACGAATTTAACAGGTAGAATTCTTGATAATTTAATTATATTAGGAAGAAAAGGCGGAAAGAGTGCGTATAATGCCTTTTAAACAGCGAACAACGAATTTCCTTGTGAAGAACGAAATAATTATTTGAAAACATTTTAATATAAATTAATTTTTAGGTAAAAAAAGACTTTAAAAGTAAAAATAACAAAATGGTCTTTTGACACGTTTTGTAATTGACTAGCTCCATTTGTTTTTATTTAGATGTTTATAATTGGAATTACGATGAAGTTAACATCAAAAAGTTTTACTTTAGCAGATAGATATGGTAGGTTCATACAATACAATATTTTACTTTCAATCTTAAGCACTCACCAAAGACGCGACAAAAGAACAAAAATTTGAAACATGAGAGAAATACAATTTTAAAGAAATAGAACCCTTCACAAAGGGATGTTATTATCTCAGCTACAGTTTGTTTTAGACGGACGGTTGAAATTGCTTGAAAATTGATACGTCGGAAGCCCGAGGAAACAATTAGAGCGACCGCTGTAATGCATCCCCTATGTCATTTAGACTTTGAAAATGTATAATATATAATTTTAGTTTTGCGTCATTCTTTCTTTAATGCTACAATTATGGTACATTATAATGTTATGTGTGAGTAGGCTTAGTTCTGCGATTTGTAATATGTTTTTTTCTGTTGAAACTATTTTTTTTATTTTTAACATTTTTAAAGTGTCATTCCACACTTAGGAAAGAAAAATATTGAGTTAGAACCCATGCCTCTTGACGAGGACGGTTTCCAAGAGGTGTGAGTTGTAATCCCGCTAAGTTTAAATTTTTATACGTTCTCTAAATAAGTAAAATTTTTTATATCACTTTATGTGATGTACACAAATAAGTTATGACAAAGTTATTGTACTCTATTCCTTTTATTCTTTAAATAAGTTTTATATTAATTATTTTTCTAATTTTACGGGACGAACACGAATTTATGTATATTAAATTAATATGTAAAATATGATTTTTTTTTATTCACTATTTTTTTAGCTGTACCTCACATATTATAACAAAGTGTAGAGAGATAACTATAAAGACACTTCCACACCTTCCAACCAATAACGCCCCGTTTAGTTTTGTTACAAGAACGCGGGAATGAAAATATTTCATTTAGACGCTGCGCTACGATGGACTCTTAGGTTATTTTTCCTGTTATGAATATATTGCGGTAAGCGTACTATAAAAATATAAATTTTAAGATTAAAAGTTTAACCTTCACTAGACTAGATGAAAAGCAACGCTCATTTCCTGGATTCAAAAATGATATAATAAAATATTTAATATGTCTATGAGGCTTATTTAGTCAAAGTTCATGATTATAATATACCAATACATCATATTTACGGCGCTACCATCAATCAGTTGCAGCTGTCATAGCGGCCATTACTCAATTAAGATACTTGATCGATGTGACTGAGGGACAATACAAATCCCTACCGACTTCTGCCTAATACTAAAACCACCAACCACTTTTGAACTTATGTACATGTTTTTTTTTCCTTTTAATATTGTAAGTAGTAGTGTATGTTAGTGCTTATTAGTCACTAGCTGATCTAGATGTCGTATATATTTAACAAAAAAAAACTATATTAAAATTAGTTCCCAAAAGTATATTCTGTTGTCCAAAATTGGCGTAAATAAATTAAATTTATTAAATTTTATTACAAATAAATAGGTAATTTATAAAATGACAATAAAAATTATATAAAGAAAACTGTTAACCTACAATTTTACTATTCCCCTTCTTTCTTCTTTAATGTTATTATCGTTGCAAATACTTCTAGGTAACTCAATAATAATCGTGAATTGGAAGGATTAAATAAATATTATTATATAATTGGGATTCGAACCTAAATATGACCATCAACTCATTGAACACTGTGCTCACACGGCATTAAGAAATATATTCCGCTGTAATAAATGACTCGAGACAGACCCAGTGCGATCAAAAGCTTCATTAAAATTCATATTTATTAAGCGCAGTAAGTTGAAAACTGGAGTTACTAGTTCGCCGTCACATTCATCTTATCTCGTTTTAATCTGCCGACTCCTTGTCAAGAACGTCCTAACTCTGGTCCCGTGAGCAAAGACGCTTTAAGCTTAAAGGTAAGAACAAAGTTTGAAGAGAAGCGTTTTTTTATATTTTTCGCTTATATATATTTTTTTTCATTTAACCTCTGTTATATTTTTTAGCTTCACACATTATTTTGCATATAGCAGGGAAGGCGAAGGGAACCCAGAAGCACTGCATTCCTCAGGCCACCTGGCTGATGTGCCACGAACGTGTGTGTTTTTCTGGAATTTTCACTATTTTTTTTATCTGTGATGATGTATGCTATTTAGCAGCAGCATTAACAGTAAACATAACCACTTAAGATACTGAGTAAAAATAAATTAATATCACTAAATGTTCTAGTAAAACCTAAAAAATATTTCTATATAAGTAAATAATCACTCCCGCGTATCTCATACAATGTGCTACCAACCTATTTCGGTGCGGAGAATCTTGCTAAAGTAAATATTTGGCGGGGTAATTAGCGTCTTGGAACTAGAAGGAGTAACTTAAGTGCCCGACTTGCAACATTCTTGATGCCATCGTAATGATCTAACTAATGCATTATGTTTAATGAGCATTTATTTAATTTTCTTTTCGGCCAGGCCAGGCCTGGTGCAGGAGCATAAACGTGTGACTGTAAGCAGATTGTGGGTTCGATTCGCTCTTGAGGAAATTAAATATTTAATATTTTTATTTTTTTCCCCTCTGTTGTCGAAGAAAAGTGCGGCGTTAGGTTCCGCCACTTGACATGAAAAGACTTCAGAATTTAGAATTTAGTATTAGTATTTTTTACTCAGATCGTTTTTCAGTCTAGCTCAAATGGGATTATAGTGCTTCGAAACCCAACTAGTATTACTAAACCTTGTGGTTGAGGTAATAAAGTATCTTATTTACCCCCTTTCTTGTTCATCAAGTGAATAGGGCCGATTGTTTGACAAGTCCTATCCGTAATTTTTTTATTTGAAATATTCAGTTTTTCTATTATGCCAATAAAATATGTCTGCTTAATTTCACATAATGTTGTTAAATATAATTCGTATTTGCAACAGATTATATTTCCTTTATATTTAATGGAACTCAGATACTCAGAAAAAAGCATACTATGACGTACTGGCATATAATAAGTTCTTATAAAACTTATATGCAAGCGCAAATTTTATATTTAGATACGCACTAGATAAGCATTCTGAATTTAAGTGTTACTATAATATAAAATACTATCACAATATCCATTAAACAAATTTCATTTAAAAAAAAAAATAAACCTTGAAACATGATAATTTAATTACGAAATTGTTTACAATATTCCATTATCCTCTTTGTATACGACATAACTGAGCCCCAAATCAAAAGTTTTGTTGTACACAAAAATTTCAGCTATTGTAATACAATTTTGATCATAATAAAAACATTGTCTGGTTATTATTAAATTATTAAAATTATCTGACATATTGCACAGATGAAAAATGTTTATATTATTATGTAATACCAACCTCGTATATCGGCTATTGTATCTCTCAACAAAAGTAAATTATAAATTATTTTAATATAATCTGTTTAAATTCTGCATTTTTAAGTATATTACGTACTTGACTACGTATCTCCTCAGTCGGCACCCTTCTGTCTCGGCCTACGACATATAAGAAAATTCAGGGTGAGTCATATTGAACTTTCCGGTTTTGGAAGGACGTTGCACGAAGAAGGGAAGGAGTAGAAGGGTGGGGATGGTGTCATTAGACGCGCCATGACATGCAGTTTTAGTGTGAGCAATGGCTTGGTCGGGACAACATCGTGCGTTCGTAGTTGAAGAGTTTATTAAAAATGGCGGCTCCGTGATCACAACACAGCGTGCGTTCCGTTTACATTTTGCTATTGGTCGACGTGATCCCATTCCCACTGGACCAACAATCAGAAATTGGGTATCAAATTTTAGAGCAACATCATCAGCATTAAAAACAAGACCACAAGGCCGAATTAGGACGTCAACGTCAGCGGAAAACGTGGATAGAGTGCGGGCTTCAATTCAACAATCCCCTCGGCGTTCTGTTCGGAAACATGCCGCTTCACTAGGATTATCTTTCAGTAGTGTCCGCAGAATACTGCATAGAGACCTTAAATTTCACCCATACAAGATTCAGGTAGTGCAAGAATTAACAGTTAGAGACTTAGACACACGAACAAATTTATGCCGCGACATTCAGCAGATCCCCCGCACTGCTGTTTTGATCTTCAGTGATGAGGCACATTTTCACCTCGCCGGAACTGTCAACAAACAGAATTTTCGATACTGGGCTGAGAATAACCCACGAAACCTACACGAACGACCACTTCACAGCCCTCGAGTGACAGTGTGGTGCGCTATTGCAGAGTTTGGTGTGTGGGGTCCCTATTTTTTTGAAGAAGATGGTCAAGTCGTCACAGTTACCTCTGCTCGGTATTGCGACATGCTTGAAACTTTTCTGAAACCGAAATTGGAGGAATTAACGCAGAATCATGACAACGATAACATCTGGTTCCAACAAGATGGTGCTACAGCCCATACATCCAGGCGTTCAATGGAAATCCTGCGACAAATGTTTCCCGGTCATCTCATTTCTTTGCGAGGTGACGTTGGGTGGCCGCCGAGATCACCTGATTTAACCCCCTGCGATTTCTTTCTCTGGGGTTACCTGAAGGAAAAGGTGTACACGCATCGTCCCCGAACCATCGATGAACTGAAGGCTGCAATCACGGAAGAAATCAATGCTATTCCGCTGAATATGACTCGACGAGTAATGGACAACTTCCGGGAAAGGCTTCAGCAGTGTGTGGTCAATGGAGGTAGACATTTACAGGATATCATTTTTAAAACCAACTAAATTAAAACTGCATGTTATGTGCTTTCAAACAATAAAATAATTTTTACTGCATGTCGCTTTGTTTTTAATACACACCTTATTGAAATCGGAAAGTTCAATATGACTCACCCTGTATTATTGAATATTTGAATGCCCAATTACACAAATATCGTGATTGTCTAGACATAATTAATCTCGAAGACTGGTTTTGAAAGTAAAAGATTTTTTTGCGAGTAACAGTAAAGTTCATATAAGCTATTTATTACTAATTGGATAGTCTAATTTCAATTAATTCTGTAGACCTTACTACGCCAAATGTAAGAAACTTATGACAGAATATACACATAATTACAAACCAGAGTAGCGTCACTAACCCTCATATCCTAAGATTATCTATACAAATTACTAAAACTAATTAAAGTAGCCGAATCATGAAACAAATCAAAGTTCTCCCTGTAAATGAATATAACATTAAACATAGGAGCATATATCCCGGCCTGTGGTACCCCAAAACTATACGCTATACACGTCCAAAATTATCTCCGCCAGAGCGTGACCAGCCCAGATGTAAGATAAGGTGTATCTAATTGAAACATGCCAGAGGTCCCGGACTGATAGATAGATGTGGGGTTCAAAAACTACTATCAAAATAGTCCTGAGGCTATTGTTATGATTTATATGAAAAGTTGTTTTTTGTTTTATATAAAAATATTTGACGCCGATTTTTATTGGGAATGTAAAAATGTTTCTTCTTCTTCATTGTCTTTATCGGTTTTTTTTTATTTTTGCTTCTTGTAATATTGTTGATCAATGCCTATTTTAAACGAAATACTTAGTTGATGTTTAAAAGTTTACTGTGTAACATAGTTTTTTGTTTCATATATTTTTCTGCGTTTCGGTACTCAACCCCGTAGTTTGCCTAAGTATTACTACGTTACACTTTAACAATAACATTATTTTAAACATAATTATTTTATGGAATGGGAATAGAAACCGCATATATCGTATACAACGTATTTCTGAGTGATATTCTATTGTGCCATCTATTCAACATGAATATATAAAAAATCAAATTGAAAATACAGTAGTTCCAAAACAAACATTTAACACCGCGGTAAACAGTTAGCTGTAACAAATAAACTAAAATTAATTGGATACAGCGAGGGCCAACGTGAACCGCAATTAGTAGTTTAACGACGCATACCACCTAATGACTTGACTACTTCGGAGTGCTGACCGCCCCACGCCTGAGATTAACATTTACAAATTATCCTAATAACTTATTAAATTGAAATTAGTTTAGTGTTTATAATGTAACAACGGAAAGAAGGGAGTGCTTCATCACTAGTTTCGTTCTGTTTACCCTGCTATTAAGCAAGATAAAGCATAAAGCTGAGAAAAAAAAGAAGGAAATATATATTTGTAAATATGATACATATTAAAATTATTCAAAATTACACTTTGCTTGTTTTAGGCTTTATTCCGCACCTCAAAAAAAAGAAAACGGACCTCAAATAGGATCAGTTTCTTGTACTTCTGTCTGTCTCTCCACGTGACAAGACCTTTTTCTCAAGAACTCTGGAGGTCGCTATATTTAACTAATAGTTTCTTGAGTCAAATGTGTAGATCAGATCATAGTAGTTTGGTTAAAGGCTGCATAAAAAAATTCAGTATACACTGAAAGTCCACCCTAAAATAATGTCCCAAGAATCTAAAAGAAGATGTAGGTATATATATTAACGTCTTCCAGCTAAAGAAATATTAGTACACTCATTATGGCGGAAAAGAGTGGGTACTACATGGCTATTTAGTGTAAGAAGCACGAAGAAGTGGCGCCGACGAACGTGCCCAGCAATTAATGATCACATAGATGTAAAATATGTTGAAATGATCCTTTTAATTATTTTGATTATTTTTCAGTTTAACATTCTATTCTACACAGCAAGATAGGCCGAGGGAACCTAGTTTTAAGATACTCGGTTCCCCATTTTCCGCTGAATTCCCGAGGCAGTGTGTGTTGTGTGACAGATCTCAACGCCGCTCTTTGCCCCGAAAAAATTTTAATAAATATTTTATTTCCTCGAGTGGTGATCCCACAACGTTTGCGTTTGTAGTCCTGTACTTGCCAAATAATAATAAATAATATTTTAGATGGAAATTGAACTGACAATCAATTTCGATGTATTAAAAAATGTATAAATAAATAAATATATTTAAAAAATAAATCTTAATATTTTTTGTTTATTTAAGATCAATGTCTCATCTAGACGTAATTCCCGTGGACTTACGAAATATACCACGAATGTCTCTACGAAACAGTACAAAGATTTATTTATTGTTGTGTATAGGAAACGCCTTCGGTGCGTTTCTAACATATTGCGGCGACGTCTGCTCGTAGGGCTTAGAAATGGTGTGCTTATAATAGTCACTTTGAGATATTGTATTTTTATGGAATGTTATTATAGCAATTTATTTAGTTATTGCCTACTCTAGGAAATAAAATACTTTAATTTTCCTAAACTAAACAAAAAGCTCCAGCTCTCCAGCTCAGCTCATGACTCACAAACATCGCGTTTTTTTTACTAACCATTCAGTCGTCAACCATTTTTTTAAATTAACTATTCTATGAACCAATTTCGCCTTCAAACCCACAAATATCGTTTGTGAAGTCGGTCATGTTCCAATTGCGCTATATCTTTATTAATAAAATAAATTAACAATATTAAGAATTCCACATCACATCCTATACTTCCTGTTATCCCTTTTTCCTAACCTTCCCCGAACAGCGGTCCCAGTTTTTCAAAGGACTTCGGACTTATGCTTCGGCACACAAAGAGATAAGGCTCGCACGACCTCCCGTTAATATCAATCACCGTGTGCGTCACCCGTCAATATTGATAAGAATTTCAATGGACATAGGGTTTTTGCGGTAGCGAGTTGGTTAGTTTTTGCCTTGTTTTCTTAAAGTTTCTTTTTGGTTCGGAATCGGAATGGAATCCTGATTTGCTATAAGGTAAACCTAAAAATATATGAAAAAAGTCAAAATAAACTTCTTTTAACACTAAAAGAAGTTTGTGTGTACATAAATATATTCCAAAACAGAGAGTGGTCATAAACAATATAAGAAGGATAGGTAGAATGAATAAACCTATAATGGAAGCAGTAAAAAACGACCCCCATTAAATATCTGATTGAAATATTTTTTGTAATAACTTCAATTAATCGCTCCAATTGTAACTGAAAATCCAAACTTGTATAATTTTAATGGGAAAGCAATAAAATGATAATATTGCCTATAATTAAAACTCAGTCTCGCGAAAACTCATCAAATTTTATAGCAACTCATAAATTCAATAGAATTTAGAGCTATTATATTCAAATACTCTAAGATATTTGTTGGTGGATCATCCCTTATGAAGTTTCGTTTATTACGTTCGTGATATGTAGAAACAATATAAATATATACCTATACTAGCGGCCCACCCTCGGCTTCGCCTGCGTGAACTACGTTATTATTAATTTCTGTCTCCATGAGTACTTACGTCCTATAAGTGACGTCCATGCAAAATTTGAGACTCCTAGCATTTGTAGTAACGAAGTTTCATACAAACTTTCAACCCCAAAAACAACCCCTTAGAAGT
>JAKRZM010000425.1:134031-151404 GCA_036379175.1 Heliconius cydno galanthus | reverse complement strand
TTGTATTCTAAATTAAAAAATGCTAACTTATAATTTACTTATACTGCGGAAAAAAATGTGGCTTTAAAAGTAATCTAAATATTCGACATCAATTCACACTCAATTGGAAAAAATGCGGCGATACTAAAAAAAGAACCCAAAGTTGGAATTTCTACAATTTATTTCTCAGAAAGAGGCTTCATTCAATGCGTCACAGAATTTAGGGGAAAATGGAGAACGGAGTGTCTCAACACTTGTTTACTGTGTGCGGGATACAGCGTGAAGCTGAATAAAAAAAATCTTTTAACGCTCGTCTACAACACCGAGATGTAAACAACGTTGAGTCTGCATTAAGCCATTCAAGCCGGATCGTTGTTTAATTGTCCCTTTGTTCGTCAGCAGATGATCTGATTCCTGCTGTTCTTCGGGTAGGGATAATTCTATTATGCTGGCTCTGCAAATTGTTATTTTTATAAATGTTTATAGAGAAATTGCTCTTTTATGGAAATAATATATCTATACATATTTCATATTTTTTTGTCTATAAATATAATAAAATGCCGAATACCGCTTGTGCCTCAGTCTTTTTTTGGTTTTTGATTTTGAACCACAACCATTACGAAAAATATCAGGCACATTGTATTTTACAGCATGAAACTGATTTAATTTCATATCCTTTCTGTTTTATGCTATGGACATATATTTTATATGCATGCGAAGTAAACCTGGCATTTCTTTCATCTTTCCTATCCAATGCTGTGATTATGGTAAAATAAAACGTTAGATATAATTGGCACACCACATACTCGTATCTACTTTTCTGTCTTCACATAGGTACTACATGTATTATGTAATGTAAATAGAGTTGCCTTTTTTGTTTATATTATACATAAATACCATTTCCATTTTCTGCTTATTTTTAGTGTTCATTCACTTCTATTTCTTGTTAACAAAGAAGGAATGGAATTGATAGAAGCCTTTGGTCATTTAACATTCGTATTTATTATTTCTCACCTAGAATATTTATATTTTAGTGCACTTTTTTAAAAATTATTTTAAAAAAATAAATAAAACAAACATCTTCCATCGTAATAAAAAACCAAATTCTAAAGCACATTCATAGAAAGTTACAAACAGTCGTGGACTGAATTTCACAGTGCCAAACGCCCGTATCGTCTCTATATTCGTTTATCGATCACTAGACATAACAATCAGCTTTCAGTATTCCGTGTTAGGGAAACTGTTGTGCTTGCAGTTTTAGGTTATAGTGGCAGTGCTATAAACCCCTTCATGTGGGCTCACCGGCAATCTCATCCGCGATGACGCTGCATGTCGGCTCGAAGGACCAAAATATAGATGCCTGATTGACAGCGGAATTGTAATATTAGATCTGGGTTGCTATGTATTAAGTAAAATATTCATATTTATTATTGAAAATATTTTTTAAGTTTCTAGAATCTGAAATTGTACGGTTGCGGGTTCAGTTCTCGCTTTGGGGGATTGAATTATTTAATATTTTAATGCGCTGTTTTGAGTTCCGCCACTCAACACGCAATGCTTCTAGAATTCAGCGTAAAGGGGGAGACGGAAATGTCTGAACGAGGATCGGAGTGTAACACACTGTTTTCTTGGGAACCTCTTCCTAAAATTACTGCTGTCTACTTACTGTCGCTATGTCCTGGATACACTGTTAGACAAAATATATATAAAAATAATGACATTGACATTATTATTATTTTTATAAAATTGATAATTTGATGAAATGTGTTCTTCGAATCATTCTGAACAAAGAACTTTTTAATAAACGAAATTCATTCAATACCAAATTTCGAATAAAAGCAATTAAATAATAAATCACTTATCCACATTGTACCTTGAGAATTTAAGCACCTGACATTTTAGAAAATATATTGTAAGGTAAAATTAATTATATCCAAATGCTTTAGCATACTTAATTTAACGACAAAACGGAAGCACTCGTAATTAAATAATTACTTTGAAAAGGAAGTAACACAAAATATTTATATATATATAATAGTAGCACTAAATAATAAGTCGAAGATAATAAAAAGATTATATTCAAATGTCACGTTTGTCCACCTACTGTTATACCGCAGTCCATATTTCATCAGGTCTGAAAAGGTGTTATTCTGGGAGCCGTATGAAGAGGTTTCTCGGCATCTCATGAGCCTCTCATATGTGATTACATTATATTCTGATACAGTATTTTAAAACAGGTAATATATCCCAACACGCTACAACCCAAGCTGTACCTCAGCCATAACGAGCAAAAACCTTCCGTACTAAGCGGCGAATTACCCTGATTCCCATAATTACGAGCTATCCGTATCCGAACACTATGTCATCGTGACGCCATTAGCGGTAAGCGAAATTGTTTGCACCAAACCTCTGTGTTTTAATAATGAACGAAAAACAGTAATTAGGACATCATTGTCGCTGCGTGAATGGAAATATGAAATATGGTGGCCTATTTATATGTACGTACGTATTATATGCAAAAAGTAGTTGCTAAGTATTTTTAATTAGGCGTGCTATTTTTTTTCTTAATTTTTTTAAAATGATTATTATAGCTTCATATATTTTGTAGCTTCACGCTTTTTCTGTACAGCAGGATAGGCAGTAACCGTTTAACACTTTTCGTTCAATTTTAGAAAATTGCGTGGTTTACGTTTTTATTTACGGAACTCAACGCCGCGCTTCTCCTTGCCGGTGCGAGGAAATTAAAATAATTTATCCCCTTGAGTGGGGTGGAATCCACAACCGCTGCATATACAGTAAAAAAAAAATTTTGATGACATATGTTACTTTCCGCTTTTTTTAAACCTTAATGTCTATTTCAGAAGAAACCAATATTGTTTTTTATAATTGAGGAAATACTCAAACCTAGTTATTTATATCTACTATCCCTCCTCCCTTTTAACATATAACCTTTTAACTCTATATGTATATATAATATAGTTATTACAAGATAACATTAGACTATGATGGAGAATGCAAAATTAACTAGCAAATATGCATGCATGCACTGATTAACAGCCGCGCGACCAGACTGCCTTATCTCGCCGGCATCGCCACAAATTACTCCCCGACGGACCGAGATACAATCTCGTACGCACTGGGGATGTTCTGGTGTACTTTTTCTCCCTGCTATAAGGAATTTTAGTTATTTTTTTGATTGGATTTTACATTGAGGTCGTCGAGGCAAAATGATACAGTGTATGGACTTTATACGCGACTGTTGTGGGTTCGATTCCCACTCGAAGAAATGAATTATTTAATACTGTCATTTGTGTGGCGTTAAGTTCCGTCACCCAATACACGAATGTTTCGAAAATTCGGCAGGAAGTGGGAAACGGAGAATCTAACATTTGGCTCCCTTGCTTACGTAAGCACCACTAGGCAACAACGATTTCATCTCTCTTATCAATTATCTATTCGACACACGTTTTATACAGTAAAACGTAATGATAGACAAATGCTTACACAAACGTTAAATAAGCCGGGTCGAAGCGATAAGTAGTGGAGGTATTAGCGAAATCCCCAGTAATGGTGCCCCTTCGATATGTAGGGGATGCGAATGGACAGACTCGCCGAGATCAACTTTTAGGGTCAGGAGGAATATACTTAATCAATATCTGTTTATTTTCTTTATAAGAAATACCGTTTCTTAAGTTATATTTGTTTTTGTCACACTCGTTTTACACAATTATGTAAAAATACGAAAAGCTAGACATAAATTTTTTGACTTTATTATGACAATGAACCTAGTTCGTTTCTTTCTACCTTTCATTTTGACATAAATATTATGTGTCATATTTAAGTCGAAACCGAATTTCCAATGAATAATCAATTTCAAATTCTCAATATTAATAAATTAAAGAAGACAGCAGAAATTATTCAATAAAATCAGTAATAAAACGAGTATACGGCCGTTTTTATTAGACACGCAGGGGCGGTTGTATTGAGAAAATGACTTTATTACCTCAACATTCTTTCTTATGGATTTATTCCAATTATTCATTACCATACAAATAACAACGTTTCAATGTTTCCTCCTCAGTAATCATGGAAGGGGATTGAAGGCTTCTCATTATTGTATTATTTCTTTACTCTAGAAATTAAAGTGTATATTTTCTAGTTGTATTAGTTACATATTTAATGTTGATTGATTTATTTATTTTTAGACTTTTTTTAGACCATTTTTAGACTATAAACGCAATGTTCGTGGGTTCGATGCCCGTTCGGAGGGACGTGCCTTTTTCATTTACCTGCCATGATGAGACAAACTGTGTTTAAGTTTTTTATGGACAACTTTATTGTTTTTTGTACTAAATATATATTTTAACGTAAAAAAATGTATCCAGTCGATAAACTATACCTTAGTGTAAAAGTTTAAAAAACTTATTTTTTATTAGTTTAAATTACCTATTTAAATTCAATGTTGCGATAAAAAAAATCAAGTAGTTTTATATTAGAGATACTTTTTTCTTCATGTTTTGTATATAAGCATCATTGAATAAAATAAGTAACAGAATATTTTAGATAAATGAATTGTAGTAGTTTAGGTTTATGGTTCATTGGTCACATACTAAGAATATATTAATTTCCCCACTAGTTAATCTTATTTCTCCATCAGCTCGAATCCCTCAACAATTAGTTTCCTCTTCAAGACATATCAGAGTTTCACGCTCCCCTTAGGATTTGACAAAAAACCCGCAAATGATTTGCAATTATGCACTCTCAATGGAGTTATTACATCTGCAGGGGGCCGGACCCGGGCGGCCAGTAACAATTGAATTTTAACGACCTCTATAATACCGACTACACACAGCTGTAGCGTTTAGAGCTTATGATTATAAGAATAAATATATTTTTATTGCTTTGTTTTTCTTTTTAGTGTGACTCTGTTCTTTTTGCACTAAATTTATTTGTTGTTATCTAGATAGCGAAAGTGAAGGTAATTATTAACGTAATTACATACATTGTATTTTATTAAATAATTTTACATTGTAATATTAAACAGGAAGCTTTTATTTTAATTTTATACTGTCAATAGTTATAATTTATAGTTATATTTTTACTTATAATTTTATATTTTGAGCTTAAAAAATTTGCTATTCCAATTCCGAATTGAATTTTCTTATTCAATTTCTTTTAGAAATAGAAAAGCAACAATTCACACACAATAAAGTGTATGAGGTTATATAATTTGTGTATCTAAACAACACACTGTGGGGCAGTGTGTCACAAACAAGATTTGGGCACAGATGGCTAGCCAGATTCGAGTATGATGAAAATCCTATTTTCCACGGTAGGATCGCTGCGACCGCGGTGGGCAAACAGCCTTGGCCTTAGAACGTATAAATTATTTATTTCACTATCCAATTTACATTGAAAACCTATTTATTTTTACATATAGCACAATGGGGTTGTGTTTGCTTCACGCTGTTCCCGCAAACAGCGGGAATAGAATAAAGCCTAGCATTAAATATAATGCTCCGTATACATCGAATACTCTGTTCCCTACTATTTGTCCAATTTTTAAGACATTTCATTGTATTGTTATTCCGGAATTAAACGCCGCGCTTTGTTTTGTTCACACCGAGAAAATGAATTATTTAATTCATTCGGAATTGAACCCATAACCGTAGTGTTTACAATCTTTCCACACCGAGAGAAAAATATGCAAACACGATGTAAAAACTTTAATAGCTTCGAAAACAAATACATCATAATCGTGCGCTACGATATGTATTGCGATTTATATTAATGGATATATTACTTCTGCGTTATTAATTCTCGTATGGTGCTATAAATCACATAATTCTAATATTATATTATCGGTCGTCGTGGCGCAGGGGCACTAGTGTGTGACTGTAAAAACGACGGTTGTGGATTCAATTCTCGCTCGTGGGAATGAACTATTTAATATTTCAATTTCCTCGCTCCGGTAACCTGGCAAAGCGTAGCGTTGAGTTCTGTTACTTAACACGCAATGCCTATCTTAGCATCAGGTTCCCTCTAAATCGGGATATGAAGCGGGAACTTAATGTTAAGACACAAAAATTAAAATTTAAAATTTTTTATTTCCTCGAGTCGGAATCGAACCCATAACCTGCCGCATTTACAGTCACACCACGACTGGCCTAATTATTTAATGACCATTACCATATTTAATAAGTAAAATTCAAAAACGCTAGAAAAACTAATTGATCAATTAGTACATATAAAAAAAGAATGATAAAAAAAAAACTTAGTTTCACGTTAATGTAGGAGGTGAAATAAAAAAAAATATTATGGTAATAAATCCACATTGAAATGCAGATATATTGAGTGCTTTCAGCAAAACTATGGATATTTCTAAATGAAAAGCTCATTCCATTTCCATTTGAATGCATGTACTGTACTGTACCTACTATAAAAAATATAATAACCTACATATTTTTACTCGTATAAAGCCTAAAAGAGCATGTTACCCTGTATTTTAAAATATATGTGAGCTTCCTATCCTACTTATATAATTCTTTTCTCTTATTATAAAGATAAAAGTTTGTGTGTGTTGCACTTTCACGCAAAAACTACTGAACCTTTACATCAATATTGCCTATACATCAGAACAACACAAATGGTTAAATTTATTCAAGAATTTTTATGATTTAATTATAATATAACAACAACTTAAAACTGGTGAAGCCACGTATAGGATAGAAGTATGTAGGAGACTCAAATAGTAAATCAATGGAAGCTTTTATTCAATGTACATGCATTTATTTACTTATTTAAAATTTTAGTTGAGCCTATCGTGGCGCAGTGATTCATTTGTATGATTGCGAGCGCGACGGTTGTAGGTTTGATTTCCACTCAGGTGAAGAAATTATTATTTATTACTATTTTTTCCATAACAACAAAAATTCGGCGTAAATTGGGAAATGGAATTTCTTAAGCTGCCTCTGCCTGCTCTGCCACATGATGGATACAGCATGAAGCAGAAAAAAATTAAAAATAGTTCTGTTAGTTAGTTTTGATATCACTACAATTCACATTGTTCTGTCACTACAATTCACATTGTTATGAAGCTCTCATCTTTGAAAAACTGAAGAGAGATGAGTTATATCGATATATCTTTCTCTCAAAGGTTGTCTTAATATAAATATGTATTAATAAAAAAGTATTCATTCATATCCCACGTTGCTTGGGAAATGTACTTACATAAATATTAATCTAGCCATATTTTTTAAATTATTTTTCAATCCTTTCTCTACTTACAAGATATATTGTGTTTCTCTACTTTAATCAGCTTCATGTTGTATCCCGCACACAGTACAGTAGACAGAGGGAACCTAGTGTTAAGACTTTCCGCCGAATTCTGTAGGCATTGCATGTTGAGTGGCGGAACTTACCGCCGTGTTTCTCTACTTGATGGATATATTGTCTTTCTGTACTTACTGGATATATTTTGTCCTCTGTAACACAACCAATAATCTGGTGGTACCTTGAAACTTGTCTGACAAAATTTATAGTGTACTTATAATGTTAAATTTTCTCCAAACAGAACTGAAATCTACGACTACCGTGTAAACTCCTAACCCTAACCACTACACCTCATTAATGTATTATTCAACTTTCATAATTGATATTCCAACAATTCCCCATACAAATAGAATGGCAGATGTATTGAAAAACATTTTTTAAAGGACAAAGCAATTAGGACAAAACGCTCGAAACAANGTTCTGTCACTACAATTCACATTGTTATGAAGCTCTCATCTTTGAAAAACTGAAGAGAGATGAGTTATATCGATATATCTTTCTCTCAAAGGTTGTCTTAATATAAATATGTATTAATAAAAAAGTATTCATTCATATCCCACGTTGCTTGGGAAATGTACTTACATAAATATTAATCTAGCCATATTTTTTAAATTATTTTTCAATCCTTTCTCTACTTACAAGATATATTGTGTTTCTCTACTTTAATCAGCTTCATGTTGTATCCCGCACACAGTACAGTAGACAGAGGGAACCTAGTGTTAAGACTTTCCGCCGAATTCTGTAGGCATTGCATGTTGAGTAGCGGAACTTACCGCCGTGTTTCTCTACTTGATGGATATATTGTCTTTCTGTACTTACTGGATATATTTTGTCCTCTGTAACACAACCAAATACCTGGTGGTACCTTGAACATTGCCTGACAAAATTTAATAAAAATTTATAGTGTACTTATAATGTTAAATTTTCTCCAAACAGAACTGAAATCTATGACTATCGTGTAAACTCCTAACCCTAACCACTACACCTCATTAATGTATTATTCAACTTTCATAATTGATATTTCAACAATTCCTCATACAAATAGAATGGCAGATGTATTGAAAAACATTTTTTAAAGGACAAAGCAATTAGGACAAAACGCTCGAAACAATACTCCCAGCACAGTACACGCTATTACTAATGTCACCCTTATAAAACTATATGACGCTATTAGGCGTGATTATTGAGGAATATGGAAGTTTTAGAAGTTGTATCCAGTATTTGATGTAAATAACTATTTATTCGAACATTTTTAAGTGATTTCGTTATATTTAATAAATATGTTATACAAATTAATTATCCTTCGATTTCATTATTTTTTAGTATTACCTACATAATGAGTATATTATAATCGAATATTAAATAATACAAGCAATTTCAATTATTGTAATGTAATTAAATTAATCAGATTTACCGCTAACTTTCAAAAAAATATATAAAACGTCACTAAGACACTAAAATATTGCTATTATAAAGACCGAAACACTAAAATATTGCTATTATAAACAAAAGTAACATTTGAATACTTATTATTGAATCCAGAACCATCGTCATCGACAGTACTTAATATAACAATCCAACGGATCCAACCATTAATAGAGCAAGTATTTTTTTTTATTTTTATTTATAAATGTAATTAAGTTAACTTAATTTTCTTTCAGTATCTACAATATTACGTTTTTATTAATATACAATTTAAACCTGATGATATCACTTCCAAAGTTAACAACTCGAGGACTTATATTCAATTAGAGCACGACACACGTCGCGACGGACACGCGCCGTCTAATGAGCCCCTGTGATCTTTGTGGCACGACCGTGTGAACCCACCCTTATAGTAAAAAGCACAAATTACTTACACTATATCTAATTTTTAAGTCTAATTAAAGATTTAGATATACTCGAATTACTTTTTAAGCTTCTGTTTTAGAGGGTTACTTGTAGTAAAAAAATGTGCATTACGAGTATTATTTATTTGTTTTTTAGCTTTATACAGCGCTAGCGGCCCGCTCGCGGCTTCGCTTGCGTGAACTACTTTATTATTAATTTCTGTCTCCATGAGTACCTACGTCCTATAAGTGGCGTCCATGCAAAATTTGAGACTCCTAGCATTTGTAGTAACGAAGTTTCATACAAACTTTCAACCCCAAAAACAACCCCTTGGAAGTCGAATATTACAAATTCCCGTCTTAGCGAGCACCTACGTCTTATGAGTAACTCCTATGCAAAATTTCAGATTTCTAGCACATGTAGTTTTTGAGATTTCGTGAAGAGTGAGTGACCTTTCGATTTTATATATATAGATAAAGATAATAGTTTGTAGTGATTTAACAATCACTCTTTTTTATCTACTTTTCGAAAAATTGAGTTGATTTACGGAACTTCATCGTCGTCGTAGTGTTATTATCTGAACGTGATGAAAATAATTAATTTACCCGAGTGGAATGAATCAATCAAAAGTCAATCGAACCAACAATCGTTGCGCTTAAAGACGCTGCGACACTGCGTCATGACGGCCTCAGTGTATTAAATAAATAATCGAGTTCAAACGGGCGAAGCCGCGAGTCTCTAGTTTTTGTCTGTCTGTCTCTGTCTTACTAATATTATAAATATGAAAGTTTGTGATGATAGATATTTGTTCCACACAAAAACTATTGAAAAGGCAAAGTTAGTGTTAAAATTTCTAACTGCTTCACAGTATAATATCAAATTATTACATAAAACATGGTGATATAGAATAACACAATTCCTCTTATTTGCTAATTTGCCCTAAAACATGCGCGGGGCTTCTGTCAGGGCTTAGGGGATAATACGTAGAAAAAACACAATTTAAAATGATAAAGTATCTTTGTCATTGTTCAACCGTGAATTTTCTTAATCCACATTCTGCTCAAAGATTAGATAGCATGGAGCAGATATAGGAGAATATTTCAGTAAAATGACATAAATATGGAGAGAGTTCGATGATTTCTTGGACAGGATAGTTGTGAATGCAATTCTTGTAGAGGAATTATTTAAAATGTAAGTGTATTTTTAATTGTTTTTGCAAAGAACAGCTTTAACCTATTTTTTTTTAATTATTTTTAATTTTTATTGAAAACAATCTCATCAATCTCATCTCATCAAACTACCACTAGGTATTTTTTTAAATAATATGTTTACACAACATAATTGTATATAGTGTTTGCTTTCAATTGGCTATGCATAAATGTAAAACATTATGAAAAAATATTTTTAGGATGTAATTAAATTAATTTATTTTTATCCGATTTTGAACCCACACCCCTACACAACCAGATACTTATTTTCACACACAACACGTCTACTCATATTAGAAACTACACAACTACCTAACTACTAGTTATTACACATTATACAAGCATTCCTAACATTTCTAGCTATTACAGCATACATGCCATCCATAATTAAAGTAAATCTGTTTAATTCTAAACTCTTTGAACTATCACCAGTATTCATATTTTCCTCGTCAATGGACAAGAAAATTACAGTTCTATATTACTCTAGTCTCTCGTCGGTTTCGTTCAAATACCGTACCTCATACCGTATGTCATTATCAAACGTGAAAATTGAAGCGGGATTCCCAAGGATTTCTATATATCAGTAAATGTGGGAGTAACGTTGTAAGGAACGTATTTTACAATGCAAATGGAAATAGATGTGAGTGATATGTTACGTTTATTGATGGATTTATGTTTTATTTTTATTGTTATTTTGATATAAGACATTGTATGTTACATGCTAGATGGGTATGTGTTTGTCTAAATGTATTCGGGATGGTTCTGAGTTCGAGTCCCGCTCAGTGGAGTTAATATAATTTTTTATCATTTCACGCTAGCAAATGAAGCTCGGAAAATTAGGTAGAAAGGAGTATCTTAACTCTATGTTCTACCCTGCTATTCGAGTAAAAGATTATAGGTCAACAAAACAATATTCACAAAAATCAATCTAGAAATGAAAAAAAATTATTACTCGTAAACAAACATTGGTTAGAAAGCTAACTTACAATAAAAAGTAAATTAATAGACTAAATATTAAAAATTATTTATAATCGAGGTAGTAACAAGAACTAAGACTATGATTCATATGTCGTCTGCTGACTAATTCGCAATAATATATGCATTCTACTTTTATATTCCTAACTTCTGATTCATTTGTGCATGCAGCAGTTAAAACAATAGTAAAAACAAAACTCAATGAAAAGAGGAAGGGTGATGTAATCTCATAGAAGGGTTGTAAAGTTAATTTTTTGTATCACCGTTATGGGTAAATAGTATTAAAATTCTAATTAGCTATCCATTTTATTATTTAAGAAAATAATATTTAAAAAAAAATGAAAAAAAAGTTATTTATTTGGAGAAATGTTAACTATAATGAACCGTACCACAAACGTACAACTAAAATAAACGCGAGGGTTGTGGCTTCAATTCCCACTCTGGGGGAGTGGAATATTTAATTTTTTTTCCTTGCTCTCACTTAAAAAAAAATTACTTCTCGAAAAATTTTATTTTTAATATATATAATATAATAGGTACCTATACCATATTCACAGATAACTAAGCTACAATATTATACGTCAAAACAACATAAGTTTGAAAGGGGGTTGAATAAATCTTGATAGTAATTAGTGTTTGAACGCCGATTTGCCGCTAGATTACAGGNTGTACATAGTGTTTACTTTCAATTGTAAAATCAGAATTATTTTTTGAATGTTAAAATTTAATTAGTTTATTTTTAGCCGATTTTGAACCCACACCCCTACACAACCAGATACTTATTTTCACACACAACACGTCTACTCATATTAGAAACTACACAACTACCTAACTACTAGTTATTACACATTATACAAGCATTCCTAACATTTCTAGCTATTACAGCATACATGCCATCCATAATTAAAGTAAATCTGTTTAATTCTAAACTCTTTGAACTATCATCAGTATTCATATTTTCCTCGTCAATGGACAAGAAAATTACAGTTCTATATTACTCTAG
Source organism: Heliconius cydno galanthus (assembly GCA_036379175.1). Taxonomy (NCBI): domain Eukaryota; kingdom Metazoa; phylum Arthropoda; class Insecta; order Lepidoptera; family Nymphalidae; genus Heliconius; species Heliconius cydno. The sequence continues at coordinate 139,077 of JAKRZM010000425.1, read as the reverse complement.
TCTCTCGTCGGTTTCGTTCAAATACCGTACCTCATACCGTATGTCATTATCAAACGTGAAAATTGAAGCGGGATTCCCAAGGATTTCTATATACCAGTAAATGTGGGAGTAACGTTGTAAGGAACGTATTTTACAATGCAAATGGAAATAGATGTGAGTTATTGATGGATTTATGTTTTATTTTTATTGTTATATTGATATAAGACATTGTATGTTACATTCTATATGTCTGTATGCTATATGTGTATTATGTTTATATCTAAATGTATTTGGGACAGTTGTGGTTCGAATCCCACTTAGCGGATTATATTTTTTTTATCATTTCGCGCAAGCTGATGAAGCACGGTGTTGAGTTCCACCACTCATCGTTCAATGTCTGGAAAATTAAGCAGAAAGGAGTATCTTAACTCTATGTTCCCTAATATTCGAGTAAAAGCTTAAAGGTGAACTAAACAACATTCATAAAAATGCAGAAAATCAATCTATAAATTAAAATTTTTTGTTACTCGTAAACAAACATTGGTTAGAAAGCTAACTTACAATAAAAAGTAAATTAATAGATTACATATTAAAGATTATTCATAATCGAGATAGTAATAAGAACTAACACTATGATTCATATGTCGTCTACTGACTAATTCGCAATAATACATGCATTCTACTTTTATATTCCTAACTTCTGATTCATTTGTGCATGCAGCAGTTAAAACAATAGTAAAAACAAAACTCAATGAAATGAGGAAGGGTGATGTAATCTCATAGAAGGGTTGTAAAGTTTATTTTTTGTATCACCGGCATACATTTTATTATTTAAGAAAATAATAAATAAAAAAAATTGAAATAAAAGTTATTTATTTAGAGAAATGTTAACTATAATGAACGTTTGACACCGTTTTGGTGCAGGGCCACAACGCGACGGCTGTGGGTACGATTGAGAGTGGAATATTTAATTTTTTTTCCTTGCTCTCACTTAACGCAATGTTTCGAAAATTTTTATTTTTAATATAATTATATAATATACATAATATAATAGGTATATTATAATCACAGATAAGTAAGCTACAATATTATACGTCAAAACAACATAAGTTTGAAAGGGGGCTGAATAAATCTTGATAGTAATTAGTGTTTGAACGCCGATTTGCCGCTAGATTACAGGTAATTTGCATGCACTCGCAACCGTTAGATTTCTGATTAACAAAAAGCAACGTGCTACGATGCCGATTTTATAAGGGAATGGAAATAGTGGAATTAATTTTTAATTTTATATCACTGAATCATACTTTTTTATGTGTATTTGCGAATTTTATCGAAATTTATCGTAATTCGTATTTTCTTATTTTTTCCCGCACATAGAGTACAGTAGATAGAGGGAACCCGGGAACCTAGAAGCCTAGTGCTTAGAGATTCCGTTTTCAAATGCACAAGGTTGCAAACATTTCATACGAACCAACAGCTATATAAAGTTTTCATTACACCTACATTTAAAAGTTGAGAACGGAGTGTCTAAACACTAGGTTCTCTCTGCCTACCCTGCTTGTGCGGGATACAGCGTGAAGCTGATTGATATATGTATATTTACTCAAAGCAAAATATCCAATCCAATACACGACAAGTAAAAATGACGCGGTACCCAGTACAAATTAGCTGTTAGGTCACTAATGTCCGGACTCGTCTGCATTGCGGTACATTGTTTGACTATCTGTTTGTTTTATCCTCTACCTACATACCTACCTACATACATACCTACATACCTACTTACATACCTACCTACCTACCTACTCTACAGTATACCTCTGGACCTGGTCCGATCAGCTGCCACCTGTTTTCCGTTATTTTGTTGATTAATTACCTAATGGAAGGCCTGCTCTGGAATCCTTTGGACTATAATTTGCCTTTGCTTCTGTTGTTCTGTTATTTTACATGTAGTAGGTACTGTAAGTTTGAACCTTATATGGCATAGAGGCTTTGACTTGATCCAGTATGTCTAAAAAAGGTTAGTTAACCTATGTATTATAATAACATATTAATTTCGTCCACTTTTAATTATTTTCTCATCATGAACTTGGTAATCATTTGCAGATTAGATGGCCATCGGTGATCATCATGGTGATCTGATGGTAGTGCCCGAAGGTAGGTGATGAAATCCTAAGACGCATATTACATATTGGGTTGTAAACCCTTTATATATTGGGTTGTAAACCCAACCCAAAAATGTATCGGTTCATTAGATTCTAGTCAAGTATTCTGTTCAATTATCTCGGTGATGAAGATCTGGTGATTGAAATCTGAGATAGTTGACTCAGCATGTTTTTAGTTTTGCAAACCATTATAATTAATTTATAATGAAATATTAACATATGTGTAGACTGATGAAATTATTTAGTGTATTTTTAAATCCTTAATAAGTGTTACATGTACATAGACTACAAAATAAAAAACTTAATATTTACTACAAATAATCTTTATATATAATGTACCATGAGTTCAGCTGTAATCAATTCTAATAAACAGTATGAGTAGCAATTCCAGGCGAATATTGGCAAATTACTTGAGCTACAGACGTTATCGCCATTTCACTTCACTTACTTAACTTCAAAATTTCCTCGTCCTAACTAGAATGCCTCTAAAAAATTACGTTTTTTAGAATTCCCTTGAAGTTTCTTTATTATAATATTATTTTTTTTTAATTTTTTTTATTATATTTCGAGATCGATGACTAATTGATTTTGAAAATCTATCGAGAAGCAACCAGTAGCGATTAACGCTACAAAATCAATTAATGAAATTCTAAATTCTCTTTGTTATGCTAACTTGATAGAGATACTTGAACGATGTTAGAATTAATTAATAATATAATATTATATTTTATAGTAAAATCTTTAATTTCACTAGAATTAAATTTTTATTTAAAAAATTATATTACATATAACAAAATATATTAAAAACAGCGAAGAATCCATGCCCTTATTTCAAAACACATCTGAAAAAAATGACACCAGCTAAGAAATCGAAAATTCTACTGGACCCTACAGGAGATTTAAAATGGCCCTTATATTGAACGTTATTCGTTAACGGACATCAAACGAGCTAATCCAATAAGGTGCAACGCTCCCTTCTTAATCAAGAAAAGACTTTTATACTGTAAAGACGCTTGTAAAATGTATCCTCGCCCCACGATCTATCCATTTTGCAAGTTTCGTATAAGGAAGGATGTTTATCCTGTATTGAAAATTAAAAATATTAGAAAAGTCTTTTACTTTATAATTTAGGTAAAATTAACGATTAAGGATTCTTTTATTCAATACATATTATCTTCATAATACATGTTTATAGATTTGAAACAGCTGATACTTTAATGACGGTAAAGGAAAGTTCAAATAACTGAACAAAATATTTATATAATAAAAATTGGCATTTAAAGTAGAAATAATATGACTTCAAAATATCATCAATCAACGACCCATATTTATTTTATCAAAAACGAGAAATGAAACTAATAAATTTTCCATCTGGTAATCGAATCTACAACCATCACGCTTACAGTCAAATGCTGTTCCAATCCCCCACGAGGACTTCAACATTTTTTTACCTTGTAATAAATTTTCACGTTAGGAATAATAAAGCATTTATCTCGACCGTATGAAATGTAACTGTAATCACTGGATGATCGCTATTTCCGTTTTCCGTGCTAGAATAATGTTAGTATAAATTAACTTCGAAGTGATAGATGGTCTTCGTTACGGTCACTCTACCTACGTATATATGTGGATTCGTATGAGAAATTAGACGTATCTACCTATATAAAGAAAAAAATCAAAGAAAAAATCTAACATTTTCATCAAGTGACTTCTTTTATAAGGCGACTTAGTACCCAACTAAGTTGATAAAATATGGTAAAAGATTATTTCGGCTCCCACCTACCGCCAAAGTTAATAGTAGACCGCACTTTTTTTACCAATTTCACCAAACAATACACGAAACAAACCCAAAATCAGTACAAATAACAAAAAAGAAAAGTTTTTTTCAACGTAACCACTACCCCTTTTCTCCTAATACTTCATCAAATAAAAATAAGGTTAAAATCCTCTCTCTCCGTAAATTGAATATCCCTCAAAAGACTGACCGCAACAACAACGCTCGAATCGTCCCATTTTCAATATTTTGCTTAACTGCAAACCTTTATAATACCATTAAAGGGTAATGGGAACTCAGAATAAAATATATTTAATGTTTTAAATAACAACAAATGTTTCACGCTGTATCCCGCATATAGCAGGATTGACAGTAGGAACTCGTGTTAAGACATTCCGTTCTTATTTTAAATTCTTCTTAATTTCAAAATTTTACACCGTGCAGAATTTGACCCCGGTATAGAGATAGTTTCCAATGAAAAATGTAAATAGTTTAAATTAGATCCCCCTTCAGAAAGTCGGGTCGGAAAGGCGTAGATATTGATATTACAAAAAAAATTAACCGATTTTGATGAAACTTCTATTTCTTTGATATGACTAAGTTTCCAAGAAATTGTTAGGCATACATACAAACATACGCTAACGCTTACGAAACTTAGCTGCTTAGAGGCCTAAATATTAAATCATATTTATACACGCAACACAATTAACCTTCTTTTTTTAAGTCGGTCTAAAAGCGAATAATTACGCTATTCTAATCTAGCCACATGCCACTTCTACTCAAACAACTATGAAACCGATAGAAAATTAAAATTCCCTTTGAGTCCTTTGTGGTCAAACTGGCAATAGAATATCGAAACCTTTGAAACGTATTGTTTTAATACCTTCTAAAGCAACACTTTGTGAATTGCCAGGTGAGTTATATTTTATATAATTAGAATACCTTGAATATTAATTATTATATTAAAGGAATATTTTTAACTTTGTGTAGTTGGTTCAAGAAATATTTTTTGTGTTATTTTTTGCATCTATTTGTGTTATTCTTTGCCTTTTTTCCGACTTGCCGACTTCTGTAAGAAAAGGAGGTTATCAATTCGACTGTTTTTTTTTTTTATTTTTTTTTTTTTTTTAC
>JAKRZM010000425.1:109821-133166 GCA_036379175.1 Heliconius cydno galanthus | reverse complement strand
CCAACGATTTTTATAAAATTTGAAATTTAGACTCTTAAAAATATTTCATTGAACACATGTTTCATGGGTTATTAGAATTAAATACGCAATACAAATAGAATTAATACTAAATACGCAAGCGAAGCTGCGCGCGTCCGCTAGTATATTAATAAATAATAATTCATTCCTTTGAGTTGGAATTGAACCGCTTACAGTCACTTGATTGTGCCACTGTGCCACGACGAAACTTATGTAATGTTCTATTTAAGAAACACAATTTATCAAAAATTCACATTAGGAAAGAAGCATTTGGTAAATAAAATGAATTGAAAATTAAAATACAAAAAAAAGTTAAAAAAACACTGATGCGGGAAACAATTTTAACGTTTCCATTTTTTACTTAAAAAAAAAGAAAAATATTAAAAGATATTTAAAAATGTTATATACAGAAGTAAAATTACATATTTTCTTTCTTTACAAGAGAAATTGTTCGTAATAAACGTAGCTACGTGCACTCTCACAAAGCAATGGCAAACAAAAGGAACGCATGACCTAGAAGGAATACATATTTATTTGCCTCCTTTATAAATACGCCTTTTGTCTGCCTTTCTTTATAATCGTGGTATACCACTACTACATATAGTATATTTTGTATAAGTAATAGGTAGGTCGTTTGAAGTAGTCGTGGTGCAGTGGAAAACGCCTCATTGGAAGCGATGATTGTGGTTTCGATCCCCAGTCCTAGGAAGAGAAGTAGATTAATGGCACCACCGTACAGTTTCACCTCATTTTTTTTATTTTTATTATTATTTATCTTCTATTTTGATAATATATATATTCATCGACCATCGTAGCGCAGAGGACTAGCTCTGATCTCATCTGATCTGATTGTAAATACAATGGTGGTAAGCTCGGTGCAACTCGGTGAGTGTATTATTTTCCATATCTCGGCCTGGCAATGTGGGGTGTTGAGTTTCGCCACTCAACACTAAAAAAATGTTAGTTCCAACTGAGGAGAAGAAAAGCACTCAGTAATAGCGACATTACTAAATATACTAATGTGTATGTTATATAAGAAATATATTAAATTACCTATAAGATAAGATTAATGTCTACCTATAATTAGCCTTCTATTGTTGTCAATAATGTCGTATCGTGAAGAAAGTATAAGATTTAATTACACTTATAGAAATTGTTAGTTTGACTTTAAGAGAAGGAAAACAGAAAAAAATACGTTCCATAGAATATAAATTAAATATGCTTAAAAAAATTATATTATAAAATAAGATTAATAACTATTTATAATCAACTCTCTATTAGTGTTGATAAGCTAGTATGAAAAGAATATACAATCACTTTAAAAATCTACTTGAAAAAAATGTTACTTCAATATTAGGAGAAGAAAAACACTTAATAATAGTGATGTGCCCCACAAAAATATATAAAAAAATATTAACATTAACATAATTACAAGAAATATCTCAAGAATTATCTATTATAAGATAAGATTAATGACAATCTATAATCAGCCCTCTATTGGTGTCGATAAGATCGTAAGGAAAATAAATCTTCTGCGAGATGTCGGCGCCAGTCTGCCGAGAGACGCTTATAGAGCGATTGTACGTGTAAGTAATAGTCGATTCGTGGCAAAAACAAACTGCATGGTAATAATTCTGAGGATGATGACACTAGAAGAAGAATTTCGATGGTGATTCGAAGATATCAGATACTACGTGGTGTGTGATATAGATTTGTTGTTTATAGTTACTTTGCTTTACTTTTGGTTGGTTACTTTGATACAGATTAAGATGATAGGGTTTTGTTAAGGCCGTGATGGTGCCGTTCTGGGAGCTGCTTGTGGCTTTGAGTTCCACCACTCAACACGTAATGCGTCGAGTATTCGGCGGAAAATGGAGAGCGGAGTGTCTTAACACTAAGTTCCCAGGTTCCCTCTTTTTTGTGCGGAAGTGTGAAGCTTTTGAATTTCAATTAGCTAATATAAATAAATAGAGTTATCGTTGATCAATTCAATTTCTGACAAAAAAAATATTAAAATATCTTTACATAAATATATCTTTCTGTCTAAAATTCTATTTATATAAAAAATATTTTTATAAATATATATTTAAATATATATTTTTTTCTTTATTAAGCAAATAAAAAAAACCAATAAAAATATGAATACAAAAATAAAATTTACTTTTTTAGAAAACATATAATAAATTTAACGTAGCGGGACTTGAACCCGCGCCTCTTTTAAATCAAAGTATCTTTCTTTACTAACTGTGGAATAACACTTTAAAAAGATGTTAAGAAAATAAAACATATTTATAAGTAAAATTATGCTGTTATTTTTTGTTTGAAATAAAATGTAACAGTGTTTAAAAAATTGATTGGCCCATGAGGGGATCGAACCCGCGACCTTCGCGTTATTAGCACGACGCTCTAACCAACTGAGCTAATGGGCCACGTGATGAAGAGTGTATAATTTTGGATATATTTATTTAGCATATATGTAGATAGATTTTTGTAATCTGTTTGATAGCTTCACGCTATGTAAAACGCTAGTGTTACGACACTCGGCTCTCCACTCGCTCGCATTTATGTGGATTCAATTCCTATTTTTCCATTTATTCAGAATTTATAGTGTTGAAAATCTATACTTAATATAATAAAGATGAAGATTTTTTTAATTTAACGTTCCTTAGATTAGAGAATCTAAGAAACTACTGATTCCAATTGATTTTTTTTTGTTTTGGTTAGTACAATTATTGACGAGGCCTAAACCTTCGTACAAACTATACCTCGATATAATTAACTTAAGAATCATGTTCACAATGTTTAGTTCACTTAGAGTAAATTATTAAATATTATTAGCTTCGTACTATAAAATATTTGACATTCGAAGGATTTAAATCTGCGGCCAACTTGATTAATTTGGAGTAACCTCACTTAAGCAAACTTCCTAACTAAGCCACAAGTCCCAGTAGATTTTGCGAAGACAATCCGAAACGATTAGAACTATTTACCATTTTATCGGTATTAAAGTTGTAAGATTTATAAAACAAAAAAGGAAACAAACAGTTTTCAATACTGTATTAGGTATGCACAAAACTATTTAAATTATTATTGTATTTAGAAGCTATTGATAATTGTCATTTAGTTAAATTTATAACCTCCTCTTTTTTTTAAATCGGTTGAAAATTGAAAAACCCAGTATTAAGAAAAAAAATATAATAATCTTTATATTAAATAGAAAATAAAAATAAAAACTATGTAGAGCATTTCAGAGGCTTCATGGTACCAACAAAAATTAACTAAGTTTTTTTCAAGAAAAACCTACATTTGGATGTAATGCGTGGAAAAATTCCGAATAGATATAGACCGTGTGTTGGTTAGAACAAAGCGAATGCAAAAAGGGAACTAAAGCTTAGAGCGGTCAACTTTGTCTACCCAGTATGCCTTTGTAAACGAACTTTTTGTCGGTGGCGGCGTTTTTTTGTAAATCTAAAATATTTCAGTTGGAATTGCGATTTAAAACAATTGTTTTTTGTACAGAATGTTGGGGGGAATAGTGGAAAAATGTGGCCCCGTGACCCATATATCGCTACATTAGAGTTACGTTTAAAATATTTGAAGCAATGCCAAAAACTAAGTAATTCAAAAAAATAAAATAAAACGCATAAGCATTTGTCGTTAAAACTACTTGATCAAAGTATATTAAAATACACATTGACTTCATCTATCAAAAAATAACAAAGATATAGATATATTAAATTTCACTCTATACATGGCAGAAGAGAGAAAATAATCCATCCCTCTAAGAAAGTTTGCAAGGAAATTATTACAAATTTTACTCTATAATAGTAAATAATAATTTAATCTTAAGGTAATAAGCACAAAATAAGCTCGGCTATATGTGATAACACATTGTAAATATTTTGAGAATAAACAGATGTTCTCGAAAGCGGATTATCTTTGAGATGGCACCTAAGGCACCTATGTAGTCAATAATGTTATAACATGCTTGTAGTAAATACTTGCAATGACCAATCAATATAATAGACACATAGAAAGACATAACATTTGTATATGTATATTAACATCACTAGAGTAGGCAGAGAGAAAATAGTGCTAAGACACTCCGTTCCTCAGGTCGCGTTTTCCGCCGATTTCTGAAAGCATTACGTATAGAGTGGCGGAATTCAAGACCGCCCCTTACCTATTTATCAGAGTGAGGAGAAGAATATGTTAATGTTTTATTTCTCCGAATGGGAATCGAACCCACGATCCTCGAGCTTACAGTAGCAAGCTTGTGCCTTATATGCTGCGCCACGCTGGCCTTATTCTCTAACTTCTATATTCTTTTCAATTATTTCATATTTTTCATCATCACTAGCTTTATTCCCCAAAATAATATAAATAAGTTAAATAGATAAAAATATGATGATTAAATAATAAATACGAAAATATGTATTTTTTTGTGTTTTTAAAACCTTTCTGTACCTACATTTATCCTTTAAATTAAATCAACGCTATAAACACCGAGTGACGTTGTTGAATCGTCACAAAGTGAAATGCTCCAAATAAAAAAAGTCAGCCTAACACGAACAAATGGGGACATTTGGACAAAAAACGGAGGCTGGCCCCTAATTGATTTAATTTGTCGAAGTCAAAAGTTTACGGTAAAGGTGCATCTATTTTTGGAAAGGCTTAGAGTTTTAAAATTATGGTTTATTTAGCGACTATTACTTTAAATATAAAATCTTGTCATATAAAATTAAATGCATTAAATAATTATTTATATCTTGGCCCATTTATTTGGAGATTTGCTTAATATATCTTTGACGTAAATAAATTTATTGACTATTTTTTGAAGGTATATGAAGAAAGTCTGTTAAGCACCCGGAAAAGCTTACATTGTTGCAAGTACGAGGCACACACGAGAAAATTTCATTAATTACATTTAAATTTCATTAATCATGTCAGTCATAGCGCAAGGGCAAAAGCCCGTGACCGTAAACGCGACAGGTTGTGGATTCGATTCCCAATCGAGGAAATGAAATATTTAACATATTCTTCTCCTCACTCTGATAAACAGGTAAAGGACGACAATAGAGTTCGGCGGAAAATGGGTAACGCAAGTGTTTTCATAGGAACGCAGTGTCTTAACCCAAGGTTCCCTACCCTGTTATGTGCAGGATACAACGACCATTAGTAATTATAGTACTTATTACGAGTACATTACAGTACTTATCCCAGAATTGCTAAGGAATGAATAACTAGTTAGTTAAAAAAAATAATACTTAACACCAATATTTATTGTCAGTTTAAACTCAGCCCTATTCATTCTTTCCGTTTGTTTTTCGGCTTCGTTCAATTTATTTTCATTAACGCTTTTATTGTACGAGTCGACGCCGAGCTGACGTGCTTTATAGCGGATTAAAAATATGATAGGACTCGATAGGACTTTTATGTTAGTGGATTCATATATAAGTATATGTTGAAATAAAGAAAAAGAAGAAATATAGCCTTAGAGTATATGTATATAATGTATAAATTATATAGGGACTAAAAGAGAACTACTAAAAGGTAATTGGCGCCAGCCTTGGTAGGGTAATAAGGGTTTAACTGTAAACGTGACAGATTGTGGGTTCGATTACCACTCGAAATAAAATATTTGCTTAAAATGTTTATTTTCTTTTTTTGCTCTCGGGTGCCTTAACACTTAGTTTCCTCTGCCTATCCTGCTATATGCAGGATAAAACGTGAAGCTTTTTTTATTAATTTAGAAAAAAAATCATCAATTTAGTTACAAACTATACACAGCGATATGATAATGGACTTCAAGCTTAGTACAATTTCACAGTGAGCTGCAAGGGAAAGGTTCTTTGTGATGTAAAAGATTGATGCCCATTTTCCACTCGAGTCTTTACAGAAAGCGGGTGAACGCTCCTTTAAGATGGTATTTAATAATACCAAAATTTAATATTGGGTAATGTTTAATTAAATTTCACATAGCCTGCCTAGTGCTCTTGTATAATTAGAAATATTTGAAGTCAACTTTTGTTATATTTATTATATTTTTTGTATGAGTTTTCGTGCGGCTGTAAAATGAAATACCTCGTATTTTCATTTTTTCGCTCTGGTAACGTGGCAAGGCGTTGAGTTTTACCACTCAAGACGCAATGCCACCAGAATTTGGTAGAAAGTGGAGAACGAAAATATTTTAATGGGAACAGAGTATCATAACACTAGGTTCACAGATTCCCTCTGCCTACTGCCCTGTTATGTGCGGAATTTTTCGTTTTGTGGATGATTAATAAACATTTTGAAAGCAAAATACTAAAATTCTTTATATAGCACGCACTGCAAGTAAGCTATAATTTGGGTAATAAATTATTTAAAATCACAATAAAAATGGCTTTTCCCCTCACAAACTGCATGTAAATTTCCACCCTGTCCAAGTCAGTATTAATGATAATAGGTATCATTGACAAAAAGACCAAAAGCGGATTTACTCCAGCATTCATGAATCGCGGGCAAAAAACACGGAGAGACCAGAAGAACACAAAGCGTTGAATTTATCGTTCACCTCTCGTGCCTGAAACATGCGTACGAAGATGGAGTCTTACTGGATTCGTTATAATATTTGTTTGTTAGTTAAATGTTATTTTTTATTAATATTTATGTGAATAATTTCCATAGTGGCACAGTGGAATATCGTCGGACTGTAAACACGGTGGTCGTGGGATACTTCCCTACTTTTGGAAATTTATTTTCATTTCTATATTTTGGAAAGAGTAAATGCATTGTGTTCCGCCACTCAACATGCGGTTATCTTGAAATCGGGTGGAAACCACAACAATTAAAAATATTCTTTTAATATTTATTTTTAAATACTTAACAAAATCTAGGAATTAGGAACGGAGTGTCTTAACACTAGGTTCCCTCTGCCTACCTTTCCATGTACAGAATATTAATAATTTAGCCATATCTAGTAAACAATTAATTAACTTCTCAGATAGCACTGTGTCCAGGTAAACAATAGCCAACTTTCCCTTTGTGGGAACCTCCATATATTGTGGAGAGTACTACGGCTGCCACCCACCGCTAAGATGGCTAAACTGAGATTATTTTTTTATTCCGCTGCGGTTGAATTTTCATGGAAAATATAGTTATGGTATAATTTTTTTGATGAAGTTTAGTTTTGCTTAAATTTCAAGCTTTATGATATTTTTTATTTAAATTAAGCATAATTTTCAATTTATTAAGTAATTCGTTTATTAAGTAAATTAAATATCCGGTACTTTATTTTCTTTATTTTATTGGAATATTTACATTTAGACAATTAGTGTTTAAGAAAAATGTCGCATAGCAAGCAATACAGCAAGAAATTATTTAAAAATATAATAAGGCGGCGTAATCCAATTATTCAATGTCTTGAAGAGGAAAAACAGAAAAAAATATACATTCTATTTTACAATACTAAGTACTCTAATACAANAATACCCTCTTCAGCATTAACCACAAGCTCGAAAAAAAAACCCGCCTGCCCCTATAGCAACAAAGATTTAGATGCGTTTGCACGTATTGGATAATTGGAGTTGAATGTATTATTTCAGCGCGATATATTTGGTTTCATATTTTTTGTAGTAGTTATTAGTAGGTAGGTTTTTGTTTATAATTTCTTCCGTTTAAAATAGTCATTATATGAATAATCCAGTAGTAAAAGCGGGCGAAGCCGCAATAGGGTCGCTAGTTTATTATATTATTGTATGAGTTTTCGTGCGGCTGTAAAATGAAATACCTCGTATTTTTGGTAACGTGGCAGCATAGCGTTGAGTTTTGCCACTCAAAAGGCAATGCCACCAGAATTTGGTAGAAAGTGGAGAACGGAATTATTTTAATGGGAACAGAGTATCTTAACACTAAATTCACAGATTCCCTCTGCCTACTACCCCGTTATGTGCGGAGTACAGCGTGATTTAGCATCAAATATATATATGCATAATAGACACGGTAAAATATAGTTTCGTAAATTAACCTAATAAATGTTTAACGTTTTGTGGATGATTAATAAACATTTTAAAAGCAAAATACTTAAATTCACGATCTTTATATAGCACGCACTGCAAGTAAGCTATAATTTGAGCAATAAATGATTTAAAATCACAATAAAAATGGCTTTTCCCCTCACAAACTGCATGTAAATTTCCACCTTGTCCAAGTCAGTATTAATGATAATAGGTATCATTGACAAAAAAGACCAAAAGCGGATTTACTCCAGCATTCATGAATCGCGGGCAAAAAACACGGAGAGACCAGAAGAACACAAAGCGTTGAATTTATCGTTCACCTCTCGTGCCTGAAACATGCATACGAAGATGGAGTCTTACTGGATTCGTTAAAATATTTGTTTGTTAGTTAAATATTATTTTTTATTAATATTTACGAATATAATTTCCATCGTGGCACAGTAGAAGATTGTTTGAATGTAAATGCGATGGTCGTGGGATACTTTCCTACTCTAGGAAATTATTTATTTTCATTTCTTTATTTTGGAAAGAGTAAATGCATTGTGTTGCATGAAACCACTACAATTAAAAATATTCTTTTAATATTTATTTTTAGGTATTTAACAAAATCTAAAAAAATAATAAATTAATAATTTGAAGAACGGAGTATCTTAACACTAGGATCCCTCTGCCTACCTTTCCATGTACGGAATATTAATAATTTAACCATATCTAGTAAACAATTAATTAACTTCTCAGATAGCACTGTGTCCAGGTAAACAATAGCCAACTTTCCCTTTGTGGGAACCTCCATATATTGTGGAGAGTACTACGGCTGCCTCCCACCGCTAAGATGGCTAAACTGAGATTATTTTTTTATTCCGCTGCGGTTGAATTTTCATGAAAAATATAGTTATGCTATTATTTTTTTGATAAAGTTTAGTTTTACTAAAATTTCAAGCTTTCTGATAACTTTTATTTAAATTAAGCATAATTTTCGACTTTTACGTATTTATTGCTTGTTTATTAAGTAAATTAAATATGCGGTACTTTATTTTTTTTATTTTATTGGTATATTTACATTTAGACAGTGTTTAAGAAAAATGTTGCGTACCAAACAATACAGCAAAAAATTATGTAAAAATATAATGAGGCGGCGAAATCCAATTATTCAACGTCTTGAAGAGGAAAAACAGAAAAAAATATACATTCCATTTTACGATACAATATACTAAATACTCTAATACAACTTTCATAAAAATACTACTTAGGTAGATAATAAAGGTAAATTTATACGGAATATACAGAGTGGAATTGTCAGCACCACTTTAAATGAAACCACAGTTTTAACTACTCTATAAAAGCCTAATATAATTCGGAAAAAAAATAATTCCCGAAATTGAAAAAGTTATTTTTTCAAACAAAATAAATAATAAAATTATCGTTTTCAAATAAAACGCCATTTGTAAAGTATAATATAGGCACGCACATACTTACCTGTCAAAGCGGCAACGTCGTACACTTATGTGTGCGTCACACGAAATGGATAAAAATCGTGAAATGAAAAAAAAAAATCCTACGTCCAAACTGTTGAGGTACCTTGATTATTTTTTTAATTCTGGGTTTGAAATGTTTTACCCTATATGCAGTTTCAGTAAAAGGAGCGCTGCTCTTCCACCTGTATAAGACATTTTTTTAATTCTACAAAAACGCGCCTTGGCCTTATATTATTGTTATAATCTGTACCTAAATGATAGCCTATGTATAGGCCATTTATCCATTGTATAAACCATATGACTATAAAGTTTCATCTAAATCCGTTCAATGGTTTACNTGCTCTAAATATTATTTTCAATAACAATCAAATAAAAGTGAAAGTAACCAAAATGTCTAAAACTAATTAATCGTTTTCAGTAAGTTAGTATGAATATATTTTTTCCAATAGATAGTTACATTATATAAATATATATTCATGCTTAATTTAGCAAATAACAGAGAGCAAAATGTTTTGTCACTACGTTCACCCTGCCTTCCCGCGACAGCGATAGCGACGAGCTAAAAAAATAAACCTACTAACTGATAAATTATATTTAAAATTCCTTAGAAGTAGTATAAATAAGACACGATTCTATAAGAAACGAAACCAAGCATTCATTTTCATTTTCTTTCATTTTCAACTTCACAAAACGTACCACAAATAATATATCAACCTACGAGTAGTTGTTAAATCGAAAAGTGTTTTCTAAATGCCCTGTAATAAAGCTCGTTAATTGGTTGGTATATTGATTGAAGCATTTGACATTAAATATAGGATAGGTCCATCCCACCTTTTCTACGTCGCGCCACTTATTTCAGAATATTACAGGCCGTGGTAGACCTGGTGCTAGTCTACTATCAAGTCATATTTAATATATACTATACTATGGTGTTTCCAGGTAATGCTTGGTTTACTTTATTACTTTTCCCTTTTGACCCGACGTAAAAATAAATGTGTCTGTGGCATCGTAACTCCTAAACAAATAAGAGGACTTTTGAGTTTTTTTATTTGAAAGGTGATTTAATTCAAAACAATATGTGCAGACGTTTAAAAATCATTAGCTCTTTTCTTGTTGCTGAATAGAGAGATTTTTCTTGTCAGAGAGAGAGAGAACACTAAACGTAACATTAACTTACTGCTAATCGTATTTTTTGTCTTTTTTCTTAACATACAACCAGACATAATTACATAATCTTATATAATACTTAATAGTTAATTTCAAAACATTTGATAATAAACCTTATTATTACAGCTTAAGGTTAATTTTAAATTGTCAAATATATATTACATGGGTCCTTATGTAACTGCGGTGCCATGTGGAATATCAAATGCAAAATTCCTTTGTGGAATTTTAAGAAGACAAAATGAATAGAAGTAGAAGGCTGGGTTAATATTTATTTTTAATTACCTTTGTGTTATAGTCTGTTTGAACTGCAAAATGTTTTTACAATTCATAGGATTAATAGTTAACAGCAAAAATAATTTTATTTTCTTTTTTTTCTTTAGTTTTTTTTTATTATTTTTTACAGACTTAATTTATTGATAGAGAGGAATATGGGTGCAAAAACATGGCTGAGGACGAACTAATTTTATTACTTTCTTTACCCATCCCTTTTAATGGATGTATTTTAACACTTTACACGTAAATTAGGCGAGAGCGGCGTTGAGTTCCGCGTTTAGTTCCGGAAATTTAAAAAGAACCTACAATCGTTGCATGTAGAGTCAAACACTTCTAGTGTTATTCAAGTAAAAAACAATCTTGTTAAAATGGCGAAACACCGACCTACTGACATCTATATATTTAAAATAAACATTTTACAACTTTACTTTTAACCTACAAACTATAATATTTTAAAATTATGTAACTTGTGAGATATATTATTCGCTTTAAAACTGTAGAGCGTTCGTAGCAAGCGATGTAGTTTCGTAGCACTATCGTAGCCTATCTTTACTTTTCCTTTGATTTATGTTTAGGATGGAAAGAAAAACGACTTATGCGAGAGTATCTTGAATATTTTCTTTAATTAAGAAAATATAAATACGATTCTTTTTACTGTTTTAATAATTGGAATAAACGTCTTTTTCACCGCTGAATATTTGAAACGTATTGAATGGGGGAACTGAACCCCCCGCTTTTTAGAGCCGGAAAAACTCATTTCAAAAATGTGGGAATTAAACATACTCTCTCTCTCAATCTCATTATTGTATCCTAATTTTAATTAATAAATGTATTAAAAAAACAGCCTAGCATTGATTCCTCCAGTACTCGTACATCACACTCGAATGTCGGCAAGTTGGCAAACCATCTCATAACAACATCGTTTCGCGTCGCTTGTGTTAAATGTACGTTAAACGCTATAACTCACGTTGCTACGCTTGCCCGCACACCCATACTTGTCAACGTGCTAAATTATTAATTTATGTTATTCTCTGATTTAAGATTAAGCAGTGAGTGTAAATCTTGATTAGTTACGGAGTTTTGGTGTAGGAAATATCTTATTTTAGGTTCCTTTATCGATTCTAGCTACATATTTGATACTGAGTTTTTCAAGTGCATTAATTATGAATGCTAATAGTGATATGTATAGACACAATTTAAATAATTATTTTGTTACATGTAAATATGCTCCCATTACATAAGCGAGAAAATTTAAATATTATTTATTTAGCTTCACGCTGTATCAGGGTAGGCAGAGGGAACCTAGTGTTAAGACACTCCGGTCCCCACTTTCTGCCGAATTCTGGAGGCTGTGTGTTGAGTGGCAGAACTCAACGCCGCGCTTTGTCTCGACACCTTAGCAAAGAAATGGAAATATGAACGTAAATAAATATTTCCCTTCCTCGAGTGGGGATCGAACCCACAACTGTCGCGTTACAGTCACACCCTTGTGCCACTGCGCCACAACAGCCAATATTAAATATTTATTTTTTCTAATGGGAATCGAACTTTTTACAGTCTTACAGTCGCACGTTAGTGCCGCCACGATTAGCTTTCAATAATCTATATTGCAATATAAAATCAATAAGCACATACTTACGTATAAAAGATATATTATTATGAAACAAAAGATATTATTAAAGTATAGCGTGGACGTCTCGGACATTACTTCAAAACTGCAGTCACTTTTATTTGACTTCTCAAAGTTGAAAGAATTGAACCGATAGTAGCTAAACGTGATTCGAATAACGTAAGAATTTTCTAGTAAGTTCAAACTTAAATTCAATTTTCTAAAATTATGAAAACTATTCGATTATTTTACTTTGAAACTGGTAATGGAGAGATGCTAGTAGCTGTCATCGGTAACGTGGTTTGGGCTTCCATTCCAGTAAAACGATATTAATATTTACAGTATTGTTATTCTCATAGTCTCCATAAACAAATGCAGCATAGCAGCCGATGTCCAAGAAATTACAGGAGGAATGTGTTATCACTACGTTTTTAATATTTAGGTTATGAGAAACAGAGTAAAGTAGCTTCACACTTTTTCTTTCATAATAGAGTAAGTCTGTACCAGTGGTAGAACACTCCGTTCCCCATCTTCCGCCCAATTTTTCAAGATATTGCATATTGAATTACGTAACTCAACGTCGCGCCTACCGCTATCAGAGCGAAATACATATTACAAGAGCTATTAATAAAATGTCCGTTGAAATACGGAGACCCTTTATTATCTCAGTGACGGGCTGGTAGTGAAACTCCATAGAATATATAATATGAGAACGTCTAAGATACATTCGCTCCCACTCTGTCGCCAGGGCCTTTGTCGCCATTTTCCGTAATGATATATTACAACGTCAAAAGGTGTGAACGCGATCGGTGATAAAATGGATAAAAGGCTATAGTTTGGAATAGTCGAAGGTTTGTATGTCAGCAATAATGTAGAAATAAGTTTTGGGACAAATATTTTAATTTTATCATTTTTATGAAACCCATTGTCATGTGTGTTATACAGCAATAATGTAGTGATACAATATTATCTTCCTGTAGGGCCTTTTGTAGGTTCGATTCCCATTAGAAGGAATTCATAATTTTCATTTTCTTGCGCGCAACTCGGCTTTAAGCAATATAGTGGCTTTGACAGGATGTTAGTTATTATATCACTTTAAATTATTACAATTACGCATATTATAATTGAAGGTGCAATTAGTTGCATCTAGTCTACCTGACCTAACTTGTCTCCCGGAGTGTAAAACGAGCCTTTGTAGCGGCGAGATCGAGTTTATGCTGGGTGAATTTCTCTAACAATCAAAGTGTATCGATATATTGAGACATATGTATATATGAAGATATATGCATATTATTATATTATTAAATAAATTTATGTAAATTAATATCTTAGAAATAAATATAAAAATTAAGAATAATAATGGTTAAGTTACGAAAACACATATATGTATTATGACGTACATGTACCTACTGGGGTTTAGTTCCGCCACTCCGCACGCAATGTCTCAAAAATTCGGCAGAAAGTGGAGAACGGATTGTCTTAAAATAAGGTTCCCTCTATCTCCTCTGCTATAAGCGCAATATAGCAGGGAGGAAAGTCAAGCTAATATAGCATTATCACATTAGCTTCACGCTGTATCCCGTTATATTACAAGCACACAGAAAATTAAAAAGAAATGTAAAAAAGAGGTATGTAAAGAAAAAAAAAACAAATAAAAATCGAATCTAATACTAATGACATCTCAAAGAAGCGGAGCAATGGATCAAAATAACTAGTATTTGCACAGGCCGGATTACAACTCACGGCCCTTCGCTCGCTAATATTGACAGTTCGCTGTTTTAATGCCGACGTCAAACAATCGCCGATTAGTGGATCACTTCCGTTGCACATTGTGAATTTAATGTAATGGAGTTTATTGTATAACAATTGGTTATTAGTTATATATTAATTATACATTTAATGTTATTTGTATTTTGTATTGTGTTTGTGTAAACTAAAATGTAAAATGAGGTAAACGCTAAGGTTGGGGGTTCGATTTCCTCTTGAGGAAATGATGTATTTTCATATTCTATCTCTCGCTCAGGTAGCAAGAAAAAGCGCAGCGTTGAGATCCGCTATTAGTCTATTAAGCAGTCTATCACAAAAATTGAGCAATACGTGGAGTACACAGTGTCTTAACACTACGTTCTCTTGCTTACTCTGCTATATACGAAATACAGCACGAAGCTAAATAATAAATACTGTCATACTGAATAATAATCTTTGTTCAAGTTTGTAAAAACTGAACGAATATAATTATTTATGGTTCACTTTTTTATGTTGAATATATTTCCTCATAGGCAAGTATGTATAGTAAAACATTTTTTTGAATATTCAATGCACTGACATTACCAAAAGTATCTCCACGGCGGTAGGTACACCGCAAATAAGAGGGATCCCACCCCGCAATTTGCAAGGCAGCCTTTCTTTACACTTATTGTATGTACATCCTAATACCTTACACAATGGCCTCTAAAGCCCAATGATGTTTTATTTATATTAGACTTAGCACTTTGTCTCATAGATTTAAAGTAGAAAAAATCACAATCTTTAGCTTCACGGTGTCTCGCATATCAATGTAGGCAGAGGGAACCTAGTGTTAAGATATTCTGTTCCTCGTCTTACTCTAGAAGCCGTAGTGGCACAGTGACACAGCTTTTGAATATAAGCGCGATAGTGGAGGATTCGATCCCACTCGTGGTAAAACTTAAAACAAAGCGCGGTGTTGAGTTCCAACACTCAACACACGATATCTAGAATACCGACGGAAAGTGGAGAATAAAGTATTAATACTAGATTCTTCTACTATATTATAGGTATGCGAATGTGAAATTGGAATAAATCTCTTTTATGATCACTTTTCTAACTTTAAATACTTAGAAACATACATTTTGCAAACTAACACTGTATCATCATTTGCATTAATTTATGCAGACTACATTAAGCTCTCTCTAGGCAAGAGCGAACGAAAATTATGCAAATTCGCCCTTCAGCTAAGGACAATTACAAGTAATTATGACTTAAAATTCAATTTTAAAGTTGGACCTTTGTTAAAACCATTTACCTATTTCTATTTTGTAAATTGTAGTGTATCTTATTTAAGGTTACCTTAGCGTTATTGGGTGCCATCGATTTTTAAAAAGCCTTGGCGTTGGTTGTTGAATTATACCAAACTTTTATGATTGTTTATTTATTTTTTGCCTTCACGTATATTCAGCATGGTAAGCAAAGAGAGCCTAGTGTTAAAACATTCCGTTCCAAACTTTCCACCCAATTTTCGAGACATTGCATTGTCGCGCTTAGCCTCGTTACCAAAGCGAGGAAATGAAAGTATTTTCCCAACTAGGAATCAAATCCATAACCGTGGCGTCTGTAGCCGCCGTAGTGTCCCGCCAGCACGATAGCTACATCTTTTCGTTACATAAAATAGTTTTGTGTTAGTGATTTTTACTCGTGGCCAGTTGGTTAATGCTACTTTGATATGTTTTACTACAATTAATTCATGATATTACTGTGTTTTTAATAAACATTTTAAATTCTACCCTGAGGCAAATATATGAATGAAAACGAAGGACTTGATTTGACTAACCATTCAGTTACACTGTTTTCAGCTTAACTATGTTTAAGTTCTCAGAAACAACCCTAGACCAAGGGATTGAATGAAAACCAAAGAACACAAATTACATCAGGTATAACGTCCAATGATTTTGATTAACAATATTTTTTTAATCTTTATCATTAACATTATATCGCGACTAACCCTGGAGCACCCTCAATAGTAATTATATCCTTTGAAGACCCCCTCGCCGCGGAGCGTGGCAAATTTCAATATTAAAATCGAATGAAAAGAACGAAATCATTTGAAACATTCTTCAACATCTGTTACCTCAGGTGCTATTTGGAAGTATAATTACTCGATACCAAAAAGAGAAATAAAAATTACTTTTTCTAAAATATTTTTCTGTTTTTAGGGTTCATACCTTAAAAGGTAAAAACGGAACCCTTATTAGATATACTTTGTTTTCCATTTGTCCGTCTGTTAAGACTATTCATCTCGAAATCGCGTGAAGGTATCAAGCAGAAATTAATACCATAAATACATAAACGCCAGTATCCCTTTTCAACCCCCCTCCCCCCTTAAATTAACAAACAGTAAAAATTAATTGCTCAACACTGGGCACAACACGTTTCTTAGGCAATATTTTAAATTTTACTTTCGGCCGCCGCTATAAATCGCTGGAGCCGAATAACCCAATAAAGGTATAAACTCGTAAATCCTTATGAGGGATGGCAGTGTGACAATAGGCTATTGTGCCCTTCAGAAATAACGATATACCAAGGAAACCTGCCATTTACATACAGACCGCAAGTGTGCAACTATGTATAATTCTATTAACTGTAAATACCATATAACATATGAATAAAGGGTCAGTATTGTTAAAGCGTGTTTTCTATTATCTTTATTGAACCCTACCTTGCTATGGGCGAATTGTAGGTACTATAATAAAAAGAAAATTACTAAGTAAATAATATATTGCTTAGCGAATGTTTTTTCGTCAGTGAAGTTGGGAAAATGAAGTTTATACTTTCATGTATTTTTAAATGAAAATGCCTTAAAATTAAGAATAGAGTGTCTTAAATAATAGGAATATGATTAATTTGTTTTAAATTTGTTGTTATAACTGACTTAATTCTGGATTTATTTTTGCTTCTGCCAGATAAAAAGGTTAGACGTGTTTTGTTCCCCTATCTGGCTAATCTCTGTATTTTCATAGATTTTTACAGTTTTTTATCCACTGCTGGGACATGATTCAAAATAATTGTCAGCTTCGGTGATGTCGTCTGTTGTTGTGCTAACTTCCAGTGCATAGTTAGTCATTGGCATCGTCTCGGCCATCTTAGAACAGTTTGTTCGACTTATAAGCATGTATCATCTTATACTTAAAGCAGGCTCACTATACCACTAGCAACATTTCAAACGTTTTAGGACACTTGGATTCATTTTTCATACAGAAATTTATGGAAACTTCCACTCTCCGTTTCTTATTATAATAGAAAATTATCGAGCACAACAATACAAAACACAAAAATATTTAAACAACATAAAAAAAAAACAAACAATACAGATGTACCAATACTATTTTTCTAATAAACCACTATGCATACATACTTACCCATTTGACAAATAGAAACATAAGTGATTTTTCTATACAACAGAAATCGAGGTCAATTGAACGCAATACTCTGGCATAGCGTATGCAATATATGAAAAATAGCTATTGCTCTTGTTTCGTAACTCGTACACGATATCTTTCAATAACTTATGAAGAAGCCCTTTAGTTCAGTTTTTGTATTTCCCCCTGGCATCGGGTGCGCAAGGAGTTGTAATTCAATTACCTGCCTTGCTCGACTGGGACTATAGAAAACTATTGAGTGATATAACTTTAAATTATTATTGTACTCATTGTGTGCGTGTGTTTGTGTTTTTTTGTATTAATAATAGATGAAAAATACAATTTAGTGTACCTATATTTTTTTATGATGATGTTTTATTTTATATCAATGTTATTAATTGCAAGTCAGCATTTACAAACAAAAGCGTAGTTAGTTAGTTATAAATAAGGCACATCTGACCGTAAACGCGACGGTTGTGGGTTCAATTCCCACTTGGGGCAATGAATGATTTTTATTACTCTTTCTGGTTCCTCTGCTTACCCTGCTACACACAGGTTATAGAGTAAAACTATTATTTTAAATAAGTTACAAAAATAAAATGATTATTTACTAAAACAAGATCTCCTCCACGTACGTCTCTGTTAGTCGTAGGTTATAAGGCGAAGCTAGCGCCGCGAAGAAATATTCGTACGGATTCCTGAAGCTACTGAACTCCGCCAATTAGAGCTCACGTTTCCGATTAGAGAAATCAAACACTTCCGCCGGCAACGGATTGTATTGGAAATATTCAATTTATCTTACCATTCGTGTACTATTGTATTTTTATCAATAATGATACAAATTTATATTTTTAAATATAAAAGGATGTACAGGTATATTGCATAGCGGGACAGTGTTGGATTCTAAGCGCTATGGGTGTGGATTCGATTTCCATTCGGTATGAGTTATCTTCGTGTCCCCACACTGGCAGGAGAGGGCCTAGTGCTTCGAATTTAAAGAAATCTGGTTATTAAAATTACCTAACAATAACTGCGTTATACCAAAATAGTGACATTAAAGTTTTTTAAATATTTTTTATAGAATCAGCTGGTGTAGATTATGAGGTTCTGGAAATCAAATTTTAGCTGTTTTTGCTTTGACTTTTTATCTTTCAAGTTCATAAAATTTTGGTTTTGAACCACATCTCAAATAACTTGATTAACACACTAGTTCATATTATATTACTTTCGACAAAAAACGACTGAGAACGTCTTCACCATAAATTTCTCCAGATGAATGGAGCGACCGCAAATATAAGAGAATATAAATGTATAAATTATTCCACTGTCAGTCGTTCTACAATTTAATATACGTTTGCAAAAAGATGCGCCATTTTGTTATGTACTAACGCTATCTAAATACAATGACAAATCACTTTTTATTATCTTCAAAGATTATTATTAAATATTTTTATTAAGCTCATCTAGTTTTAGCTGAGAAGGACGCCGGAACCCTGAAGCCTTTCAGTCATATTAAAATTATTTCAGTTATATAAAAGTGTGATTAATGTATTTTGTACTGTTTCCAAATAGAATCTCGATTTTGCTTGCAACTAAAGCAAGTTTTTATATATATAACTAGTGTTTTCATTTTACATATAAAACTACTGTGTTATTGACTAAATTATTGGTTCTATGATTATTATAAAAATATTTTCAACATTTGCTAAGAGAGGCAGGTAGAGAACTCGATTGACCTTCGAAAACTTTACTGAGTTTACGATGATACTGGAATAAAGTAAAGTAAAAAGCATTAGGACCCCCAGGAAAGCATATATGTAGGCTACCCAGGACAGAGCTTAGGGCTTAAAAAACTATAAACATAATATTGTTACATATATAAATACCCACTATAAATATTCAACACAATTTTGAACCATATACAAACATAACCAAATATTCCACTAATAAGTAAGAAATATTAACTTCAACCGCTTTAAGTCTTCAAACAAAATATAATATTTGAGGCATGCACGTTGTAATACTTGCGTACGAGGAGCGACACTGCTTAATCGGCTTATACGTCACGGATTAGGATATCCAACTCCTTAATACTGACTACTTATTGCGACTTACAATTATGTTTGTATTGCATTAATATAACATACATTTACAAGTTAAATTTATTTTATAAGCAAAAATTGTATTTTTTTTTCGTCGTAGGTATATCGACTGTAAGATCTATAATTTTCCGCTTTATATCCAAATTAACATTGCAGAACTCTAGAATTCAATGTTTCGCTTTGTTTCAACAGAGCGGGTAATTTCCCTAAGTAGATTTCGAACCCTAAAGAAAGCTTCGCTTTGGTGTCGAGACAAAGCGCGGCGTTAAGTTCCGCTACTCAACACGCAAAGCCTCCAAAATTAGGCAGAAAGTGAGGAACGGAGTGTCTTAACACTATGTTCCCACTACATACCCTGCTGTGTGCGGGATACAGCGTGAAGCTGATTTAATTTTTATTTAACATGAATGAAAACAACAAAAACAGACGAGATTTATTCTGAAACTTAGATATTAAAGCACTTGCATATCGTTATATTCTAATGCTAAAAGCGCAATTTTTCCCCTATACATCTAGGGCTTCCGCTGCAACTATGAATACCATCATCAGACGCGACGATTATCATATTTCAAGTATACAACCATTTACTTTGGCCCTTGAATATTACAAAATTTGTCCTTAAAGTTGCATATAAAGGACTTTTATGTACGTAATGAGGGTTCCACTAATATTGGTTATAGGTTCGGTGTCGACAAGCAGGGTGTCTTCAGTCACCCTCCAGCTACCCTCGAGTTTGTGTGAGATTTGTCTCATGGACGTCGAAATATTTGCGGTAAGTATTAGTAGGAAATGTTCTGTCTCCATAATATGATTGTATGTTTTGCTTACTTTGATATTACTTAAGTTCATTTTATATTACTTATATGTTGTTGTTTACTTTACCCTGTAGCCCGCATTTAGCATATCTTCTATATGTCTACCCAGGCAGAGGAACCTAGTGTTAAAACCCTCTGTTCTCCACTTTCCGCCCAATTCTCGAGGAATTGCGTATCGAGCGCCGCTTTGTCTTCTTACTATGCAAAGCAAATGAAATAATTAATTTCTCGAATGTCAATTGAACCTACAATCATCACATTTATAGTCAGTCGTTTTAGGGGTAAGAAAGAGATTACGCGATATAAAGACAGATAGAATGACCTTATTTAAATATTTATAGTTACTAGATCTAATAGATACTCGTAGAACTAAAAAAAATACTTAAAAAAACTAGAGAAAATTGTTTTTTTTTCGGCCCACCCTACAAAAATGTATTTAGAACCTACTATGAATGAAAAGACAAAAGTAGACAAGAGACTTTATAATTATAACTTTTTATATGAAATAATATAGATATATATATTTTTTGTCACTAAACTTACACAATGTTAGGACACAAAATCAAAATAACAATGGAAACGTACATCCTGACAGTTAAAAGAACGTCATTCAACAAAAGCCTTTGTTGACTGGGGGACAGCTTTCAATGCACAGATTGGTACGCTACGTACTTTTATATTGCTTATATACTTTCTAATCATACTATGCTTTTAAGATATATTTTTGTTCTAGATATGTTTAGTTAACTTTATATACGATTGCTTTTATGTTATGGCTTCTCCCATTTGAACAATACAAATATTTATTTAATATAATATAATAAACATAATAAACATTTCGCTAGCAAAAATGTTGCCATTAATTAATTGCAAACTATATAATTATTTTAGTCATTCCACATCTACCTAGGTACGCGGTAAGTACTCGCGTACATTTCGATCCCGTGAAAACTGCGGGATAAGTATGTTGCTCTAAAATAAGATAAGTAGCTTATATGTTGCTCTTAAAAAAACTATTATAAGTATAAAACAGCATCTAAATTTGTATCGCCGCGTACAAAATATCTACGGTGACCACTTCGTCTGGAAGGTAAATTGTGAATAGATTGAAAACAAAATTAGTTTTCACAAAGAGGTGGAGAGGTGGAGAGGAGGAGAGGAGACGACAAAGTTTTATATTTCAATACAGCGTGATTACTTCTAAGTAAAGTGAATAAATTTTGCTTTTAAACATTTAAAGTACCTACCTACTTAAACCTAGTTAAACTTCTGGTACGAATACACAGTATATGTATACTGGTTTTTACATAGCATAATTATGTATTTAAGTAAGAATTGTGGGTTATATTAAAAAGTTTAACTTGACGTTCCGTTCGTTTAGTATCCCTATCTAAAAATAGGGATACTCTATTATATAGATTAAAAATATTTTTCAATTTAAGCCAGTAATTCCTGAGATTAGTGTGTTCAACCAAACAATCTCTCCCTCTCAATTAAAATATTTTAAAAATCAAATGTAAAATTTAATTAAATTTTCCATTTCCTCGAGTGGGGGATCGAGCCTAAAACCAGTAGATGTTACAGTCACACTTTGTGCCCCTGAGCCACGACTGGCCTGGATCATTTATATACGTAAAATCCAAAAAAAAACATATTGAGGCCTCAACACGCAATCGTCTAATCGTCTCGGATGTTTGGTGGAAAATAGGGAACGTGTGTCATAACATTATGTTCCTTTCTGCCTATCATATTTAAGAGACCTATCCTCTACCTATCTATCCTTTACAAGAGTGAAACTAAACAAAAGAGACACTAACTTCTTCCTGTCTTTGAAAGTAGTGACAAATCACTCAGTTCTCTGTTTCAAATAATATAAACAAACAGCACACATACCAATAATATTAAAGTAATTATATTTGAAATCTCCTTACGTGCCTGAGCTCAAAAATTTAACCCCTAACTCAATTAAAGTTGAGAGCTGTTATCCGATTACTTCATTTTCCCCTCGGATGCAAAGACAAGCTTTTGAAGGTAGTTTGATGTTACCTCTAGTTAAAAATGTATACACGAGATATTAATATGTAATAAGTGGCTTGCTATTTAAGTGGCTGTGTCAAGAAGGTAATGCAGCAAAAATAAGCATTTTTTAATAAAATGTTTTCTTATTGAATTATTTTGAAGTGCAAAATTTGAAATATAAATCTTAATATATAAAATTAAATATGCCTTCGGCTTAAATCTTTCCTAAATTCAATCAAATTTAAAAATATCGTTTATCAATAATTAAATTACAAATTATAATTGTTATTTAAAGCAAATGGGAAGAAAATAAAGAAGAAGAGATGGTTGTCTCTTAATTAGTTTCTCTTTGCATAACATCATAGTCATGACTGTCTGAATGCACATAATGAATGAAATTCAAAAAATCTAACCAATTTATAACGCTTATAAACTAGTAAATTGTCTTAATTTATCTAAAGCGTCATACAATTATTTAATTCATAAATTTCTACATCAACATTTACATATCCTATATCCTATATATCCTATCCTATATCTTATAAAACAAAGTCGCTTTTCGTGTCTGTCTGTTGTTTCTAACTCTTCTTCTTCTAAACCACCCAACGGATTTTGATGCGGTCTTCACCATTAAGTCGGGTGTTTTTCGTAGAAGGTTTATATATAGTTTATTATTTGTACATTCTTATGTAAATTAACATAAATACGATAAAT